>JBCFYV010001593.1:0-35925 GCA_039000515.1 Timema cristinae | reverse complement strand
TTGGGCTGTTGCCCCGACTCAGAAAATCTACTTTGACATTTTTTACGCCAACTGGGGTTTCTGCGAAAGGGCTGTTTTTGTTGTGGTTTTATACTGAGTTTGTCATACCTTAACCTCGTGAATGAATTTTATTAACCTGATGAAATTGAGCCTGCAGAAACTTACAGGTGATTGGTTTTGTTGCCCGACGCCAGATACCACCTTGACAGAAACGCCAAGCTAGGTCACCTGTGAAAGGGCTGATCTTATGTTCGAGTACGTCACTATCGTGACTCCTGGCGTCTTGAATGAATTAAATACCTTGTACAAACAATTTGTATAATTATTGACACCGTGAGTGAAATTGGTGATAATGAATGATTGTGCTGGGTCTCTGGATTTGGGGAGGATTTTTTTTTTTTATTATTATTGGGATGTGGGAAGGTATGATGATGATGATGATATGTTGATGTTCCGTGTCTACGGTGATGAGATCGCCATAAGTGCCATATATAAAACTTCCTGACCCATCCTCTACGTGGTTCGACATCCCAACAAAAGAAAATCCTCCCCAAATCCCGAGACCCATCGCGATCGTTCACAATCACCAACTTCACTCACAGTGTCAATAATCATACAATTGTTTGTACAAGATATTAATTTATTCAAGAGGCCAGGAGTCACGATAGTGACTCCGTACTCTAACACAAATATAGCCCTTTCACAGGCGGCCTAGCTTGCCATCAGAGTCAAGGCAGAAATGTCCTGCGTCGGGCTACAAAAACCACACACCTGTAGTATTCTGCAGGCTCATTTCATCAGGTAAACAAGTTCATTCGCGAGGTTAAGAGTCATGACAATGACTCGGTATTCAAACAACAAATCAGCCCTTTCATAGACAACCTGGCGTGGCATAACTGTCAAGTCAGATGTTCTATGTCGGGCAACAGCCGAAAGGCGCCCCCCCCCCCCCCCTCTACGTGGTTCGAATCCCGTTCGGCTGTTGCCAGACATAGAACATCTGACTTGAATCCAGTCGGAACCACCCCTTTTATCTCCCGAGTTCATTATTATTATCAAAGCGAATTAAGTTGACCTCCTGACCACGAATGTCTCAATACGAATCCCGTTAGACCTAAAATCCCACGACCCTTCAACCCCACATACCTCACGATGTTACAAATGTTACAAATGTGGAAACGCCATCCTACGACGTGACACCAACTCATGTTTGCTGTCATCAACCCATTCTAACAGATTTCTTGAGCTCAAGAACAAAACTAGTAATGCTTCAGTACAGTAAACCCGATAGGTCCTGCCTAATAGAAAATAACAATAGCATATTCATCGAACATTTCTCTTTTAACTAGGAATGTTTGTTGGCCCTGAAAAGGGCCGATTTAAGACAGCAAGATCTAAGAGGTTTACGCCTTCTTCTCGGTCTTTTTGGGGAGAAGCACTGCCTGGATGTTTGGAAGGACGCCGCCTTGTGCTATGGTCACGCCTGAGAGAAGTTTGTTGAGTTCCTCGTCATTGCGAATAGCCAGTTGCAGATGACGTGGGATGATTCGAGTTTTCTTGTTGTCACGGGCTGCGTTTCCGGCTAACTCGAGGACCTCAGCCGCCAGGTACTCCATGACTGCTGCGAGATAAACGGGGGCGCCAGCACCAACTCGCTCGGCGTAGTTACCCTTCCTAAGCAAGCGATGGATCCTTCCAACGGGAAATTGAAGACCGGCTCTGCTAGAGCGCGACTTTGACTTCCCCTTCACTTTACCGCCTTTACCTCTGCCCGACATGATAGGGAATAGGTACGATACGTAAAATAACGCAGCGATGAAGGCTGCGCGATATATACGCCATTTTTGGTTTCCCAAGCTATTTACCATAGTACGTCCTGAGGTTACGGGCCAATAGAATTGTTTTCTCACCAGCTATTGTGGGATTAATGGATAAAATCTTTGTATGAGCCGAAATTGAACAATTTTAGACCCACCTATTGGTGGGATCGAAGGAAGAGACCTCATTTAAATAGCGACGCGAAACCGGTGCGATTTACGATTTTCAACATGCCTCCTAAAACAAGCGGGAAAGCTGCCAAAAAGGCCGGTAAGGCTCGAGAAAACATCTCCAAGGGCGATAAAAAGAAGAAACGCAAGAGGAAGGAAAGCTACGCCATCTACATCTACAAAGTTCTGAAGCAAGTCCATCCAGACACTGGGATCTCCAGCAAAGCGATGAGCATCATGAACAGCTTCGTCAACGACATCTTCGAGCGCATCGCAGCCGAGGCCAGCCGCCTGGCTCACTATAACAAACGGTCTACCATCACCAGTCGGGAGATCCAGACCGCTGTCCGCCTACTTCTGCCAGGTGAGCTGGCCAAGCACGCCGTCAGTGAGGGAACCAAGGCTGTCACTAAGTACACCAGTTCAAAGTAAACAGTCTTTGTGTAGCAAACGGCCCTTATTAGGGCCACCAAACACAATTAAAGAGGAGCTAATTGTATTTGCTATCAGAAGCAAAAAATTCTCTTCGATGTAATATGAAAGAAACACAAACTCATATAGCGTTTCCCTAATTCTATTAAGTTATAGTTTTGTTTGAGGCGAATACACGAAAATAACATTTCTTGGGTACCAATAAATTATGTAGAAAACTAAATTCATGTTAATGATTTCTATAGAATTAGAAAAGGTCCCACAGGTGAAACAAAATAATCCACTGTCAACAGGTTTTAATCTTAAAATTTATAAATATTGCTTCAATGCAAATATATATATATCTATAAATGTGTCTTAGGAACTTTACGGCAGTACATTCCATGGAAACGTATCCATCCACTTCAAACCAAATCCCAAGAAAAGTCAAAATCCTACCGATCCCTTTCCCGGAAAACGACTCTCACAATTCACCATCATACCTTAATAACACCTTCCTTATCCCAATAAAAGAATATCCTTCCTCTACCCGAGACCCAGCGCAATCACTCGCAATCATCATTATCATCTCAATGCGTAATTCATACGCATGTAAATTACTTACAGCCTCATCTCATAGGTTTCACTTCACTGGGAAACAATTAGTCATACAATAGGCCAAGAGTCACGACAGTGACTTGGTACTCAAACAATAAATCAGCTCTTTCTAAGATGACCTAGATTGGCGATTCTGTAAATTTGGATATTCTTAGTCGGGCGACGGCAGTTCATTCCATTTAAAATATATACATCACGAGAGTGAAGTAGTTATATATTTTGACTAGCCCCCTTCCCCATAAAAAAAATGGTAAAGAATCCTGTAAAACAAAGCTTTAAATCATCCATCATGTCAATATAAAAACAAAACTTTTTATCCTTCCTCCTATTTTCATCTCATTCCTCTATAATTTTGTTTGCTCTAGGCGCGAAAGGAATTGTGTATACACCAATCAAACAAATTGTTAAAATCAAATTAATTTTTCGGCTTCCTCCACTTTCATTTACTACCCTCGTTTCCCCAAATTTTATTTTATTTTAATATATATATATTTTTTTTGCGTTCTTCGTCACTACATCTATTTCTCTTTCCTCACCCCCTACAACAACTTTTTTTTTTCAACGACTATATAATATACTATCAACATTTTTATTTAAGAATAAATTAAATTTTCAAAATAAAATATAGCCTATGTTACTCGCTGATAATGTAGCTTTATATTGGTGAAAGAATTTTTAAAATCGGTCCAATAGTTTTGAGTTTATCCATTACAAACAAAAAAAATCAAATCTTTCCTCTTTATAATACTCGTATCGATAGATTGTTATTGTTTGTTCGCCTGATTTGTAGTGTATAAATTCGCTAATAGGTAGCGTTTGTGTTGACTTATCAGCTCGACACGAAACAGGTGTCGCTTAGCACGAGAATATGCATGGAAAGAAAGGCGCGGTATATGTAGTGTGTACAAAAACAACACAGTCCTAATACAAGCTTGACGCGATGAGACTGACGCCTTTTCCAACGTGACCATTGGGTCTTATGAATTAAAGGATTTTTTTACGCTGCGTCTTACTACCCGCCTTACTTAATAAACGCCTTTTAAATACGCTAATAAGGTGGGATGAGAAAGAATTCTGAGGAAATTTAAACTCATTTGCTTTTAAAGAGAGAAAAACTAATCATGGATTTAATGCAGATTGCTCTGGATGCGATGCAGTAAAAAAATATATATATATATTTAGCACCGCGTCTTACTACCCGTTCTGGTTATACGCTTTAAGTACTAATTACGCTAATGGATTAGGAATTGGAAAGGTTGAATTAGAGGAAGTGAACCCGCATTTGCGTGGAGGGAGAGTGGAAAACCATTTAGGAAAAGCCACCCGACCGCCGAGATTCGAGCCTCGATCTCCCCGTCCTCAGCAGTCGAGCGCAACACGACAAGCGCGTTAGCCAACTAAGCCACCGAGGCGGGTATATATATATATATATATATATCTTCATAATATACAGGAGTACAAATTAATAAAATGCTTATAGCTTGGTTAGTCACGTCACTAGATACAAATCTAAATCTATAAGCACCTGGTTCAATTCCCGATGCGTTCAAAGTTTTATTCCAATGTATCTGAAGGGGGGGGGGGGGGAGGGGAACTCCACAATTTATGTTGCTATAGAATAAAGATAACGACTTAAGCATCTAAATCTATTTAACCTCAATAATGGTGAAGAAAACGACTTCTAAGAATTGGGTTCTTAATATGATGTTTCTAAATCGCTGTCGATTTTCTTAACTATAATGTATGAAGGCTATGTAGATCAGGTAGGACAATAGGCACTTCCGTCTTACTGCCCACCTCCCCAATCCACTATAGCATATTTGAAAATCGACTCGACCGGCCAGTCATTCTTTCCTACCCCGTCGCATGTCTTCGAACAGCGTTGCCAAAGGTATCTGTAATCTCACCTTATGTGCAATTCTAAGTCGGGAGAACCCGATTCAAATTCTGTTTAGATATTTAGAATGCAGAATAAAGTAGTGAGTGAATGTATTAGTTGGGGAGGGGACCACATAAAACTTTCAATCAACCACACACCTTTTTACTCACTCACTCACTCTCACATACACTCTCTCTCACACACACACAATTTCTCTCTATCTCTCTCACACATACAAACACTCACAAACCCTGTATCTCTCTCTCTCTCTCTCTCTCTCTCTTCACACACACACAAAATACTCATTAACACTCTCTCTCTCACCCATAGAAAGAATTTAACTCTCAATTTCACAACACTACTACTACAACTACTACTAGAACTACCACTAATACAACTACTACTAAACTACTATAACTACTACTAATACAACTACTACTAAACTACTATAACTACTACTAGAACAACTACTACTATAACTAATACAACTACTACTAGAAATACTACAACTACTACTACTACTAGAACTACTACTAGAACAACTAATACTAATACTACTACTACTATAACTACTACTACACCTAATTTCATAGCTGAGGGAACTGCATGTCTTATGGAGAAAAGATTTATCTTCGCTCTCTCTCTCTCTCTCTGTTACCGGTTGACAAATTTTCTAGCTTTCTGTTGTTGGAATGTGAGGGGGGAGGGTTTACTTGGAAATCCCTCATTGTAAACAATGCGGCATGGGGTGGTTGGGGGGTTCAATTGACAGGCAAAAGCATTTCCTATCGGTGTACAGCCTTTTCTAGAAACATTAACTCTTTCCACAATCGTAATTTTTTCAAGATTGAAGTTTTTTAACGTTTCTCTATTCCCTCCGTAATTATGCTTAAAATATGTTATGTATAAAGCTTTTTTCCTCATAATTAATATACAAACAAATATATTACAACATGCATTTTATAATAAATGCTATAAATTACATTCTTACTTGTTCTTAATCAGGTAACGGTACCACTCCTAGATCAGCATCACTATCATCATCTTCAGAGCTAGAGGAGCTGTCCTTCAAATTTATCACGACACTGTCATGCAGTTTTTCTATAAGCCCATATTTATTCAAACGCTTCATTTGAGTAGAGTTATTTCTTTTGATTGGTGTCAATAACTTTCCCTTAGTTTTGAATTCTTGTTTAATAGAGATTACTAACTTATAAGATACTCCTGTAGCTTCTGCAGTTGCCATTGCTGCTTGAGTTACCGAACAAGTTCCGTCTTAACGAAAATAGTTGTAGACTCTTAACACCATTGCCATTTCTTTACTACTTAATATTTTCCTCTTGGAATGTAATTGTTTGTAACAAGCCGGAGATTCCATAATGTTTGTTATATCTTAATTGTTAACAATACACTATTATTCAAATAAATATATTAATATGCACGTACAACTATAGTTCCACAACCTTACGGTAAAAATACAAAGCACGCAACCAACACATACAGATACACACCAAATCTTAACGTGATCAATAACACATTATTCTACACAGAGTACTTATAAAATATGTGTTTATTTAGTCAATGTTTTTGAGCTAGCTATTAGGAACACGAGACTCGGACTACTGTAACTTTACGACTGTGTTGGAGGAAGAAGCACCAAGTACTGACAACAACGTCAGCCCAGCATTGCCAAATTTGATATACATTCGAAGGAAGACTGATCACGGAAAACAAAATAATGACAACGCTGTTGCTCAATAGTAAGCATGCAGTTCCCTCAGCAATGAAATTAGGTGTACTACTATAACTACTACAACTACTACTACAACTATTACTACAACTACTACTATAACTACTACAACTATTACTACAACTACTACTAGAACTACTACAACTACTACTACTATAACTACTACTACTACAACTACTAGAACTACTACTACTACTACTACTACAACTACAACTACTACTACTACTACTACAACTACTACTAGAACAACTACTACTACTACAACTATTACTACTCTAACTACTTCTATTATTACTACTACTACTACTACTAGAACTACTACTACTACTACTACTACTACAACTACTACTACTCTAACTACTTCTATTATTATTACTACTACTAGAACTACTACTACTACTATACTACTACAACTACTACTAGAACAACTACTACTACTACTACTAATACTACTACTACTACTACAACAACAACTAATACTACTACTACTACTATAACTACTACTGGAACTAATACAACAACTACTACTACAACTACTACTACAACTACTACTAGAACAACTAATACTACTACTACTACTACTACAACTACTAATACTACTACTACTACTATAACTACTACTGGAACTAATACAACAACTACTACTAGAACTACTACAACAACTACTACTATAACTACTTCTATTACTACTACTACTACTACTACTACTACTAGAACTACTACTACTACTACTACTACTATAACTACTACTAGAACTACAACTACTAGAACAACTAATACTACTACTATAACTACTACTACAACTACTACTAGAACAACTAATACTACTACTACTACTACAACAACTACTAATACTACAACTACTACAACTACTACTAGAACTACTATACTACTACTACTACTACAAACTACTACTAGAACAACTACTACTACAACTACTACTAAACTACTACTATAACTACTACTACAACTACTACTAGAACAACTATACTACTACTACTACTACAACTAACTACTAAACTACATACTACTAAACTACTACTAGAACTACTACTACTACTACTACTACACTACTACTAGAACAACTACTACTACAACTACTACTACAACTACTACTATAACTACTACTACAACTACTACTAGAACAACTAATACTACTACTTACTAACAACATACTAATACTACAACTACTACAACTACTACTAGAACTACTACACAACTACTACTAGTACTACTACTATAACTACTACTGGAACTAATACAACAACTACTACTAGAACTACTACAACAACTACTACTTAACTACTTCTATTATTACTACTACTACTACTACTGAACTACTACTACTTACTAACTACTAGAACAACTATACTATAACTACTACTAACTACTACAACTATTACTACAACTACTACTGAACTAACTACTGAAAACTAATACTACTACTATAACTATACAACTACTATAACTACAACTACTACTATAACTACTAAATACTATATAATTACTAGAAACTACTACTACAACTACTACTATAACTATTCTATTATTACTACTACTACTACTACTATACTACTACTATGTGAAAAAGAGAACATGGATAAAGAAAAAAACTACTTTACTTATTTTTTTAAATATATATATATATATATATATATATATATATATATATTAATATGTATATATATAATTCTCCTAAAGTTTTTTATAAAAAAAATCGTTTATTTTATCTAGCTCAGTTGCACGAGGAACTTAATCTCGGGACCTCTGGATTTAGGTAGGCACTTATATTTAAAGTTTATCTCATATTGTAATGGAAACAAATTACAAGGTTATGAAATTTAAAAAAAAATAAGTTATTTGTTTGGTTATTTATGTATTCTGAATATTACTCATATCAAATCCTGCCTATGGAGCTCCGTTAATTTACATTACTAAGGTAACATAATTTTCTTGAAAAAAACAAAACAAAAAAATGGAAACTTCTCACCATAGTCATTCTGTAGTTGAAAGCTACATATCTCTATATTTGATTAAAGATATGTATAATCTTCTCTCTTCTTCTCCAAGTTAAATTTTACACTCTTGGGTAAAACGTTTATAGTTCAAAGTTTTAATAACTTGCAATGTGAGGAATGCCAGGCCTCCACCGTGGTTCGGATTCCACGTTAAACTGTAGGTCCTTCATTTCATCTCACAATCACCCTACCATTACACAATAGCGTAAGTGCGTATAACCCGAACGGGTAGTAAGACGCGGTGCTAATAATAATAATAATAATAATAATAATAATAATAACAACAACTTGCAACACAGTGTCCCTTTTTGTCTCTTGATTGGGAACTTAAACATTCCAGCTTTATTATATTTTTAAACCGACGCCAAAAGAAGACCAAAACTAAAAACTTATCGTCCCCTTCAATTCTTCAAAAAAAAAAACAATAAACAAACAAAAAACAAAACTTTCCAAATACACACCAAAGAGGTGATACAATTTAGAGCTAGGAATATTGCTAGAATAGTGACGTATGGATGATACTTATACTTAGCACCGCGTCTTACTACCCGTTCGGGTTATACGCTTTAAGTACTAATTACTTTAATGGATTAGGAATCGGGAAGGTTGAATTAGAGGAAGTGAACCCGCATTTGCGTGGAGGGAGAGTGGAAAACCATTTAGGAAAAACCACCCCCAGTTCACCCGATCGAGATTCGAACCTCGGACGTATGGATGAGAGCTTTAGTAATAGGAAATGGCAAAGAGAAATAAATACTTTAATGAATCGTAAGACCAAACTATATGTATATTTTAAAATTCTAATCATCTTTTTGAGTTTTTACCATGTTAAAGAAAGCTAAAAGTTATTTTATTTGGGAAGTGAAAATAAATAAATACAATGTCGGCACAACTATACGTTAATCAACAAAATAAGAGTAAATAATAGATATTTTGTTACTCTAATTATAATTAAAGGGGAGGGTTTTCTTTGTCACAACTACTCTCTTCCAATAAACATTACTGCCGAACTATAGAATTTGAGCGTGGTTTTTCTTAAATGTTTTCACACTCTCTCTACACGCAAACTGTGGGTATACCGCCTATTTATTTATATAAAATAGTTGGGAGGGATGGGGTTAGATTAAGTTACTTCCTGCTTTGACACACACCTACTCCCAGGACAAAATATAAGTGTATTTAATATATTTCTAATATCGCTAACCCTGATCGCAAGGAACTTGAGAAATGGCAACGCTGTCCTAAACCACTATTAACGTTCCCTCCAATGCGTATTAAGGTGTACCAAAGGTGACCACCCATCCCATATTTAATTTTACTTTGAGAGTCTCAACCACCTTTTTTTACATACCCGGGAGAAAAATAACGCGTATGTTTTCCGTAAATGTCCCATATTTTTGAAATTGCATGATGTTAATCATTGAAACTTAGGTATTTTACAATATTACTCTTTCAGAGTTTATTAAAACATAGCAATTGTAGGATATTTTCGGTTGTGGACTGCCCTGAGTTCTTGGAATTTAGCCGTTGGGCGTTGGAAATACCCGATTTCTAAACTTATTACTAGTCATTGACAAGATAGTGTCCCGTATTTGTGTTATAAGAAAATGGACACCTTAGGTACCATACGCCGATGATGATGATTATTAATTATTATTATTATTATTATTATTATTATTATTATTATTATGAATGCACTATCACACGCATGCAGCCACGCTGGAAAATACTTCCCACACTCCCCTCGAACTCTGAATAGGATTAAAATTGTGAACACGTGGAGGTTACCTCTCGATAAGTATGGAATTCCTGTTATTTGCAGGGTTGATGTTCAAGAATAGATCCTAGAACTCCTCTTGTATTCACGATCGCTGATAATTAATTATTCACTCAACAAGGCGAAGCACTCGCGCACTAACACACACACAAAAACACTTTACTTAATGTAGTCAACAAACACTTCACTACCCGCATATTCCCGCAAGCTACTCGCAAAAACTTTATTTACAACGAATTAATAAGGCGTTCACGAATGCCTTGACTCAGAACATATGAGCATCGAGGATAAAATTATGCAACGTGGACAAACACAGCCTAAACACTTGCCACAGGAGAGCAAACAAAACAAAAAATAATATCCAAGCTTCCACCGTAACATAAATTGACTTGAGAAAATAAATTATGTTCTAAAAAAACAAAATGTGTTTTTAATTTCATAAGCTAGTTCTCTCTCTTTGGTTGGAAGAAGAGTAGAGAAAATTCAAACATATTTACATGTGTGTGTGTGTGTGTGTGTGTGTGTGTGTGTGTGTGTGTGTGTGTGTGTGTGTGTGTGTGTGTGTGTGTGTGTGAGTGAGTGAGTGAGTGAGTGAGTGAGTGACAAATTTAACGGTTACTTTCAATGTTCTTGTGTGAAAACATATATCTTATGAATAAATATCATCCATGCTGTTTACTATCTGCTAAGACTACACTTATATTTAAATTTGGCTATTAGCTTATATTATTGGTTTTTAAAAACTATATTATATTGAAAGTTCGATAGATATAATGAATAAAGTATCTTAAACCTTATTACATTTGTTTGAGTGACAAACTTTGTGTAGTTGCCATACGTTCAAACGATAATCTGAGTTATAGGCTTGTAAGAAGTACGGTATCTACTAAACCCTGATTTTAGTAGGAATCACAATCTGTAAGGCTTCATTTCGTACCAGAATACCATCATACATTAGTATTTGGTAGGATAAACGGTCATTTAGAGTGGAAGTAGAAATTTCCTTCCTACATAATCTCAAGTGTAGGATAAGATTCTGGTACGAGATAAAGCATTCCAAAAAAGCTTCCTTCAAAAATCATCGTATATATTAGCCTACATTAATTTATTTAAAGAAAAAAACTCACCAGTTTCAAACTTTGTTATGCTCCCAAAGCTTTTACTGACACATTTATTTCATTTAACTAATCACACTTTACTGTACCTAATATATTCAATCAAATTAATGAACGATGTCAAAATGCCACATTTACTTGTATGGGTGTAGGCGAGAAAGAGTTACCCGAAAGTTTCCTTCTCTCTTACACAATGGTATGCAGCCGATAGCTTGAAAATTTCAGCCACAGGTGTCTCACCAGTTATATTATAGATATCAATCGCATAAGTATTTAAAATGAAATGTCACTAATAACATCTTTGCATTGTAAAAACGTTTATCTAAATGTAAAAATCCACCCAAACATAAATTTATTTAATCTATTAATTTTATTGGCAACCGCATCTAGGCCTACTAGGATGTTTATGAGCCACTTGGTTCTTTTTATAAACCAACTAAACAATCAATCAGTTTTCATAACTTGGAAGGTTGATAGATGCTTTTTACCTATATACACATAAAATATTTTTTTCAGGTAAAACAATACGCCAACGACACGCGGTATTCCAAGGCGGTCACCCAACCATGTACTGCCCACGCCCAATGTTGTTTAACTTCGGTGATCGGACGAGAACCGGTGTGTTCAACATGGTATGGCCGTTGGCGAATAGATATGACTCCCTAAGCTATATACGAATGTTTGGTGGGTGATTTGAAAATATTTATTATGTTTGTTATATTTGTTCGGCTACCACGTCGCATATACAGTGTCTCAACGACATTTTTGAAAAGCTGCACACAGTTCATAAATTTTATTTATAACACACCACGCTGGCGAACAAAAACACACACATATCACGGCTAGTACCGGGTTTCAAGGCCCTCAACTAAACGTTATACAAACAATAATGTAAATGTCAACATATAGTCTTGAATTTTTTTTATTATTATATATATATTAGAGAGAGAAACTGTTTGAAACAATCATTTGAATATAATTAACACATGCTATTGGGCGAGAGATGAATTATACACAACCAAAATTAATACATTGTTGAATAATATTTTCAAAATAATATGTCAACGACACGTGGTGTTCCCAAGCGGTCACCCATCCAAGTACTGACCACGCCCGATGCTGCTTAACTTCGGTGATCGGACGAGAACCGGTGTTTTCAGCATGGTATGGCCGTTGACAATAAGTTGGGGGTATTCTAGCTATATATGAGCATTATAAAAAGATATATAGCTCCTTATTCTTAAAAAAAAAAAAAAAAAAAAAAAAAAAAAAAAAAAAAAATCATATATATTGGTTTTATCAGTTCAGGTATTAATAGAAGTTTACGTGTCAAAACTTGTTTAGATAAGATGAGTTGAGTTTGTAGTATACCCGAATCTATTCTCTACCTACGGCGCTGCCCTCGTTTGGTCTGGCTTATATTCTGGTGTTCGAGCCCCAGACGCGTGTACAGAGTTTGTTTCAAGCGAGTATTTACCCTCCCCCATGCCGCAAACGCGGGGGACATTTTATATAAACTCCAACTTGAACTGTCTGAATCAATGTAGATATCTCAGACGAGTTACGTATATTATATCGAAAAAGTATTATAAACTCTCCCAAGGGCTGATGAAGATAATTTGGGCCTAAACTATTTTATAGTGGTAAGAAACTTTTTTTTTTTTTTTTTTAACTTTTCATAAAACCAATTTGGTTACTTAGATTATATAAGGGTTTGTCAAGGCAACTAAGAACTTCTATAGCTCCGATTAGATGATTTAACTTCATTAAGGCTCGGTCCGTAAAGCGGTCGGCACGTTGAGCTGGGTGTCATTTTTCTAGAGTTGCACCAATTACACCATCAGAAAATATGTGCTGGCTTAACCTAAAGATTTGTTTGAACATCTCTTCTCTCACTAAGGTAGCTACGCGCCCTTAGTCAAAACCATTCTACTTCAGATACTTTGGTTTGCAAGGGGGCGGCCGTTTTGTTACTACTATATTGTGATTCTATTACTTACGCTAGAGGCATCTGTGGATGTTATATATTAAATATAGCGTGTGAATTTCTTATAATATATCCTCATTTTCAACCTACATAATCACATTGAATAAATGGGACGCGCTCGACCTCTCTGTCTGTCTATCTATATCCAACCTATAGACGGTAGCGGCGCCTCTGGTGGCAGCGGGATGAACTAGAGGCTGGAGCGTCGGCCGACATACCCCCCTTCAAAGCTCAAAGAAATAATAATATATATAAGTCTTTTGGCGGGAAAAAAAATTCAAACAAACGCGGAGGGCCCTAACCTGTCATACTTCTCACCAGCAAAAGTCATACTTCTCAAATCACGAAACACCTATACCTACGTCACAGTTTATCGTAAACGAGAGAGCCGAACCGCCTCCCCGTCATTTATGACGTGACGTGTCAACAAACGTTTACTTTTTGCGAAGGATTTGTATTCGGGAAATCTACAACCGGGGAGGTTTTGTGTTCGGTGCAACGCTAACTTTGGAAAGCCTTCCTGCCTTCCCAGTTGGTCGTGAAGCTACGCTACTTCGTCAGCGGGTCCGAGAAGGATTAAACAAGGGTCCTACGTCCCTAAGGGGTCCCCGGACAAAGCCTTACCTGGAGAGCGTCCTTCAACTCTCACGGTGAGCATGAAAGGGTAGCGCACCTCGACCTTGGAGTTATTTGTGCACGGTCCACGGGGTATGTGTGACCCTGATCAGCTTTCAGGGGTCAGCGTGAAACTATTCGGGAACCCAGGATAGGAGTTTGATGCGTCTCCGGGGTAAGTGACCTGTTCGTACTTTAGGCTAAAAGGGGTGATGGGCACCTGTGAAACTTCGAGCTTCGCGCTTGTCTCGGCGCGCGCCGTTTCGTGGTTTTCTGAGCCGTCCGTGACAGTTATAATGCATTACTTGAGAACATGTGGTTTTATATTCGAATTACCATTCGTTTTCTTACTCCTCGAACCTATCATCTACCGATAATGGCAGATACAGCAGCGGCGACGGCACCGTCCCCGGCTACGGCGGCCTCTCCGAAAAAGAGCAAGGCTGCGGCTAGCAAGAAGCCCAGAGTAAAGCCCGCCCATCCGCGCACCTCCGAGATGGTAAGCAGCGCCATCGGCAGCCTCAAGGAAAGAGGCGGCTCTTCCCTTCAGGCCATCAAGAAGTATGTCGCGGCCAACTATAAGGTAGACGCGGAAAAGCTGGCCCCCTTCATAAAGAAATACCTAAAGTCTGCCGTGACCTCCGGAGAGTTGGTGCAAACCAAAGGCAAAGGCGCGTCTGGCTCCTTCAAGCTTCCCGTGGCCCCGGGAAAGGAGGGGGCTAAGCCCGCCGGTCCCAAGAAGGCACCGAAGGAGAAGAAGTCTACAACGGCCAAGAAGGCTCCCAGGGCGGTCGGTACTCCGAAGAAGGCGAAGAAGGTACCTGCAGCGGCGGAGAAGAAAAAGAAAGTGACTCCGAAGCCCAAGAAGTCTCCTTCCAAGGCGAAGAAGGTGTCCCGCCCGCCTACTAAAAAGCCCCGTGCACCCAAGCCCAAGAAGGTCGCCCCTAAGGCGAAAACCCCAAAGAAGCCGGCACCGAAGAAGAAGTGAAGCTTTTTTAACCTACCTGGCGTTAAACATCGGCCCTTATCAGGGCCAAACAAATGTGTATGACAAAGAGCAAATCAGTTCGTGACACGTTACTAAACGAGGATTTAAATAAATCGTTCTAGGTCTGCCAGTCCCACAAGTTCAGTTCAGCTAAACTTGCAAAAGAAAGGCAAGGTTTTTTTGATACATTGTCTTGGTGATGTTATCAAACGGATGGTTCTACTATATATATATATATATAAATAAATCATACAGTATATCGAGAGCCCTGCTTTTCTCTTGACAAGTGTGGGTGGTGGCCCCGAGTTGTATGTGTGGTACAGGGTGATTAATTAGGTCAACTCGATCATTCGGTTTAAGGAAGTAGTTGGTAGTCTAGTCCTTCGTCAGGTATGTTCCAAATATTTTAACCAAGGCAGGGTTTTTTCTCTAACGAAAACATCCCTTTTTATTATTATATTTCCAAATAGCCTGTTGCAATTTGCTCTCAATCGAAAGGGTTGTTTAGCCCTTAAAAGGGCTGTTGTGCTGAGTGGTCCCAGTGACGAGGCACTTAAGCTCGCTCTCCGCGGATACGGCGGGCTAGCTGGATGTCCTTGGGCATGATAGTGACGCGCTTGGCGTGGATAGCGCAAAGGTTGGTGTCTTCGAACAGTCCGACCAGGTAGGCCTCGCTGGCTTCCTGAAGAGCCATCACGGCGGAGCTTTGAAAGCGCAGGTCCGTCTTGAAGTCCTGAGCTATCTCTCGCACCAACCGTTGGAACGGTAGCTTGCGGATCAGAAGCTCCGTGCTCTTCTGGTAGCGGCGGATCTCGCGGAGAGCCACGGTGCCGGGCCGATACCTGTGGGGTTTCTTGACGCCACCTGTCGCTGGCGCACTTTTGCGAGCGGCCTTAGTCGCCAACTGCTTGCGCGGAGCCTTCCCTCCGGTAGATTTACGAGCTGTCTGTTTCGTACGTGCCATGTTAGATGCGAGAACGGAATATGCGCGTGCCCGTGAAAATACTACTTTTGTTAACTAGAGAAACGTCTCGATTGGCCGAGCTTGGCGCGGATCTATTGGCTGAAGTATCACCGACCAATGGCACGACATTTGGCATCTAGCAAAACCACCACTTTCAACGGTTCTCTCGTATACTGTTCGAGCCAGCAACGAAAGCAGTAGACACAATGACTGGTCGCGGCAAGGGAGGCAAGGGTCTTGGAAAAGGTGGCGCGAAACGCCATAGAAAGGTCCTTCGTGACAACATCCAGGGTATCACCAAACCGGCCATTCGCCGTCTCGCTCGTCGAGGGGGAGTCAAGCGAATCTCCGGCCTCATCTATGAGGAGACGCGTGGCGTACTCAAGGTGTTTCTTGAGAACGTCATTCGAGACGCGGTTACCTATACGGAGCACGCCAAAAGGAAGACCGTAACTGCCATGGACGTGGTGTACGCTCTCAAGAGACAGGGTCGTACCCTTTACGGTTTCGGCGGTTAATTCTGTCGCTTTCACAAGAACCAACGGCCCTTTTCAGGGCCAAACACACGTTTATTAAAGAGCTCTTGTCTAGAACAAAAATTATTAATAATAACTACTCTTATACCTGACTCACGTTCGACCGTGTTGCCTCAAAGCACTACGGTGATGACGCCGTTCGGCTGTTGCCCGACTCAGAACATCTACTTTGACAGTTACGCCAAGCTAGGTTGTCTGCGAAAGGGCTGATTTGTTGTGGTTTGAGTACTGAGTCATTGTCATGACTCTTAACCTCGTGAATGAATTTATTAACCTGATGAAATGAGCCTGCAGAATACTACAGGTGATTGGTTGTGTTGCCCGACGCCAGATATCCACCTTGACAGAAACGCCAAGCTAGGTCACCTGTGAAAGGGCTGATCTTATGTTCGAGTACGTCACTATCGTGACTCCTGGCGTCTTGAATGAATTAAATACCTTGTACAAACAATTTGTATAATTATTGACACCGTGAGTGAAATTGGTGATAATGAATGATTGTGCTGGGTCTCTGGATTTGGGGAGGATTTTTTTTTTTTATTATTATTGGGATGTGGGAAGGTATGATGATGATGATGATATGTCGATGTTCCGTGTCTACGGTGATGAGATCGCCATAAGTGCCATATATAAAACTTCCTGACCCATCCTCTACGTGGTTCGACATCCCAACAAAAGAAAATCCTCCCCAAATCCCGAGACCCATCGCGATCGTTCACAATCACCAACTTCACTCACAGTGTCAATAATCATACAATTGTTTGTACAAGATATTAATTTATTCAAGAGGCCAGGAGTCACGATAGTGACTCCGTACTCTAACACAAATATAGCCCTTTCACAGGCGGCCTAGCTTGCCATCAGAGTCAAGGCAGAAATGTCCTGCGTCGGGCTACAAAAACCACACACCTGTAGTATTCTGCAGGCTCATTTCATCAGGTAAACAAGTTCATTCGCGAGGTTAAGAGTCATGACAATGACTCGGTATTCAAACAACAAATCAGCCCTTTCATAGACAACCTGGCGTGGCATAACTGTCAAGTCAGATGTTCTATGTCGGGCAACAGCCGAAAGGCGCCCCCCCCCCCCCCCCCTCTACGTGGTTCGAATCCCGTTCGGCTGTTGCCAGACATAGAACATCTGACTTGAATCCAGTCGGAACCACCCCTTTTATCTCCCGAGTACATTATTATTATCAAAGCGAATTAAGTTGACCTCCTGACCACGAATGTCTCAATACGAATCCCGTTAGACCTAAATCCCACGACCCTTCAACCCCACATACCTCACGATGTTACAAATGTTACAAATGTGGAAACGCCATCCTACGACGTGACACCAACTCATGTTTGCTGTCATCAACCCATTCTAACAGATTTCTTGAGCTCAAGAACAAAACTAGTAATGCTTCAGTACAGTAAACCCGATAGGTCCTGCCTAATAGAAAATAACAATAGCATATTCATCGAACATTTCTCTTTTAACTAGGAATGTTTGTTGGCCCTGAAAAGGGCCGATTTAAGACAGCAAGATCTAAGAGGTTTACGCCTTCTTCTCGGTCTTTTTGGGGAGAAGCACTGCCTGGATGTTTGGAAGGACGCCGCCTTGTGCTATGGTCACGCCTGAGAGAAGTTTGTTGAGTTCCTCGTCATTGCGAATAGCCAGTTGCAGATGACGTGGGATGATTCGAGTTTTCTTGTTGTCACGGGCTGCGTTTCGGCTAACTCGAGGACCTCAGCCGCCAGGTACTCCATGACTGCTGCGAGATAAACGGGGGCGCCAGCACCAACTCGCTCGGCGTAGTTACCCTTCCTAAGCAAGCGATGGATCCTTCCAACGGGAAATTGAAGACCGGCTCTGCTAGAGCGCGACTTTGACTTCCCCTTCACTTTACCGCCTTTACCTCTGCCCGACATGATAGGGAATAGGTACGATACGTAAAATAACGCAGCGATGAAGGCTGCGCGATATATACGCCATTTTTGGTTTCCCAAGCTATTTACCATAGTACGTCCTGAGGTTACGGGCCAATAGAATTGTTTTCTCACCAGCTATTGGTGGGATTAATGGATAAAATCTTTGTATGAGCCGAAATTGAACAATTTTAGACCCACCTATTGGTGGGATCGAAGGGAAGAGACCTCATTTAAATAGCGACGCGAAACCGGTGCGATTTACGAGACGAGACGGTTCACCTTTTACGTTCAGTTTTTACGGACGAGACGAGACGAGAGGAGTGGAGGGACAGTTAGAAGGTTGACTTCACTGTACGAGGATCAATTTGGCCCCCTTAGAGCTTAAGCAGGGATCGCGCCAACAGGGATTATCGAACCGCCTCAAAAGTGCTGCGATGGCCTCTTCAAGGCCCCAGCGAGTGTATTAGGTAAGTGTTTCGCCCAGTGCTACAGGGCTCTAGCCCGACATTGTGCTTATACCGTTTGTTTTTTCATAAAAGTTCATTGAAAATAAGTGTTAAAAATCTTCGGCCCATTTAGGGCCAAAAACCTATTATAATTTTCGCGTGTGCGGCGAACGGCTAGTGAACGGTGTGCCGGCCGGTCGGACGCTTAAGGCGCGTGAAAGTTCATATATTATCAACCAAATTCGCAAAATGTCTTCAGAATCCGAAGTAGACGTGACCGAGGAGGAGGACGACGACACCATGTCAGAGGTATCCCAAGATGGGAGCACTGACGCTCAACCCACGAGACCAGGCACAATAGACTCCCAACAACCTGGCCACTCAGTGAACGATAAAGGTAACCAACAAAAAAAATCGCTAACCTTTGAACCAGTCTCTACGCTGAAACGTAAATACAGGATCAAACAAGGAGTTGACCTCCGGCACCAAAGACAATAAAAGTGACTAACAAATTCACTCCAATAGCAAATGAGCAGGACACCACAGCCCAACAGATCACCGCTATGGAGCCGGAAGACCCCACTAATCAAGACGACACACAAAAGACAAAAAAGGTTAAGACTCCGCCGATAATAGTCCCGAACTCGGCGGAATATAACAACGTCATCAAACTTCTCAAGTCAAACATGAAGGCCGAATTCAAACTCTACTGCACGGCGCAGGGAATAAAAATAATACGAGCTCCCTGGGGGACTACAATACACTCCAAAAAATCTTGAGGGAAGCGAACCTCGAGCACTTTACGTACATGCTCCAGAGAGATAGACCATACAAGGTAGTAATAAAGGGCCTTCACTCCACCATGCCCTGCGAGGCTATAACCTCTGAGCTTGTCGAAATGGGGTTTAAGCCCACGAATGTGAGGCAACTCTATGCAAAAACCACCCCACAATCAGTGGAACCGAGGCCACTCCCAATATTTGTGGTCACCTTGGTGAAATCACAGTCAACAACAGACATATACAAAGTCAGGGCCATTAATCATACGATTATAAAGATAGAGGAATACCGAAATTCCCCAAACGTCATACTCCAGTGTCACCGCTGCCAGCGGTTCGGACACTCTAAAAACTATTGTGCACAATCGCCTAGGTGCGTCAAGTGCCTCGGGGAGCACCTGACCACCGATTGCACGAAGAAGGACAGGACTACCCCGGCACGCTGCGTCAACTGTAAAGGGGAGCATGCGGCAAATTACAAGAACTGTCCCGCTCATCTTAGAGAGATAGAAAAACGTGACAAGCAGATATCAAACACTCCACAAGGGGGGAAAAAACCAGCGGTGGTAACTGCTCCACCTAGTCTGATCTCACAGAGACTTAGGACAACCACAGAAGCAACCGCAACGCACTCTCCCGCGGTCAAGCAGAGGACATACGCGGCAACCCTAGTAAACCTCCCCAAAGAGCCCACCAAAACCGACACAAATCCAAACGACACTTCAGACCTAAAGACCCTCTTCCAAATTCTCAAAGAAATAAATTTCACTGGACTACTTGCACACCTCAAAAAATTCACCAGTAGGCTGAGAAATGCCCCGGACAAGACTACGAAGGCCCTAATTCTGTTAGAAGCCGTAACTGAATGCTACAGCGATGACAACTAACCATGCACGTCACCAAGACGACTACTTAAACTTAATGTACTGGAACGCAAACGGCATCCTCCAACAGGCGCACGAGCTGGAACAGCTGCTGCAAACATATGGAGTTGATATAGCTCTCATTTGCGAGACCCTACTAACGCAAACTAAGCGCCTGAGCTTTCGAGGTTACGATACATACAGGACCGATAGGCCTACAGGAAGAGGCGGGGGGACGGCTGTAATAATCAAGAGTAACATAAACCATTACCACACTGTCGTACCAGGTACGGGGGACATAGAAACCACCGCAGTGATAGTTCCCGTACCACGTAGGGAAATAATGTTCAGCGCAGTATACAGGAGCCCTTCAGTCCTTTTTCGGCCCAGGATCTAAACTCGCTGACAGCAAGGAGAGAATTCTTCACCGCAGGTGACTTAAACTGTAAGCACACGAATTGGCACAGCCGCACATCAAACCAAGCTGGCCGCATCCTGGCAGAAAACTCTGACCACAATAACTACACGGTATTGGCGCCGGAGGAACCGACATACTACCCCTCCAACTATAGAAATCTCCCGGACGTGCTTGATGTCATTCTCACAGATCTCAACCAGCACCCAGAAGAGTTGCACACCCTTAACGAATTGGACTCGGATCATGTTCCGGTTTTCTGCAGGCTACCATTAAAAACCAACCACCGAAACTCCTTCCTTAAGAGGAATACCCCAATTACAGATTGGCCCAAATACCAGGCCACCTTAGAAAGAGATATACCTCAAGCTTGGAAGGTAGAGTCTACTGAAGAGGTGGACCACTCTATCACCCTCCTGACGTCGACACTCCTGGAAACCCATCGAGCAACAACGAAGTACGAGGCGCCAATAATCCACCTCAAGAGGGAACACCCCGACCTCAACCTACTAATCGCCCAGAAGAGGGAAGCTAGACGTGACTGGCAAGCATATCGCTCTCCAAGACATCGGGCGATATACAACAGATTCAGGGCTCTAGTTCGCCGTAGAGCGAAACAACTCAAAATCAGCCACTGGAACGAGTACATCTCAGAAACAATCAACGGGGGGGACGATATATGGAAGGTCACGAAACAATTGAAAGGGGGTGCCAAAAAAATCAAAACACCAGCAATCCACGGACGACAGGGCATGACATACTTAGCCAAGGACAAGGCAGAAGCGATTGCGGAGTCGCTAGAGGACCAGTTTACACCAAACACCGAACCCCAGGACGATGACTTCTCGGCAACAGTCAAGGAAGAGGTGAAACAGTTTTTCGAAGACCCTTTCGAACTGCCACCACCCCGGTGTCCAGACTGGAAGTGCTACAAGCAATCAAAAATCTGAGGAAGAAGAAAGCCCCGGGAGCGGACAGGATCTCCAATGAAATGATCTGCCACGCCCCCGCTGTAGTGATCACCATTTTGACGGCCATTTTCTCAGCCGCATTGAGGTGGGGATACTTTCCGGCATGTTGGAAACTGGCGGATGTGATTTCCATCCCGAAACCGGGAAAAGACGCCAAATTCCCGCAAAACCGAAGGCCAATCAGTCTCCTCAGCAGCCTCGGTAAGATCTATGAAAAGATCTTACTTGAGAGATTGAAACTTTTCGCTCTCCAACAAAATGTACTTCCCGACACACAGTTTGGTTTCCGGAGCCGCCACTCCACGGTTCACCCTATAACCAGCCTCGTAGAAGAAACCACGGGGAACTTCAACAAGAAGGAATCGACACTTGCGGTCCTCATGGACGTAGAAAAGGCCTTCGACAAGGTTTGGCACTCCGGCCTTCTGCGGAAGTTGATAACTTTCAACTTCCCAAAACCTTACATACACGTAATAAAGGACTTCCTACGAGGACGCAGTTTTAGAGTCACAATGGAAGGCGAGAAATCGTCAACACACAACATCAAAGCAGGAGTCCCACAGGGGTCCGCAATCTCACCCTTCTTGTACAGCGTGTATGTCGCCGATGTCCCTACAGATCCGAAAGTTAGGGTAAGACTTTTTGCCGATGATACGCTGTTCTACACATCACACAAGAACATCAAATATGCATACAGCCACATGCAGAGATATCTGGACCGGTTCGGTGACTGGCTAACGAAATGGAGGATAAAGGTAAATCCCGCCAAATCTACAGCCATCAACATCACAAAGAGGAGGTCTCAACCACAAGACCGTTTCAGGGTTCTGGGTGAGCCTATCCCCTACTCGAGGGAACTCATGTACCTGGGCGTCACTATCGATTCCCGCCTAAACTGGGAAGCCCACGTGAAGAAGACCAAGAAAAAGGCGACGGGGATCTATATCCGAAACTACTCGCTCTTCAAGTCCCAACACCTTAACATCCAAACAAAGCTGCTACTATACAGAGCCTTAGTCCTCCCTGTACTCGTGTATGCTTGCGAGGCGTGGAGCTACGCCTCACCCACCTTGATTAATCAGCTCCAAGTGCTGCAGAACAGGGTTCTCCGAGGCATTCTTGGGGTGAACACCAGAACAAGCAATGCGCGCATCCACGCGGAGACGGGCTCTAAGACCCTAAGGGACATATTCCTGATACGAGACGCTAGTTTTTACGAAAAAAACCTCCTGCTGGAGAACCAGATAATAAGAAACCTAGGACAGTATAACCCCCGAGAACCTAGGCTTTACAAAAAACCTAGACTGCAGTAATCCCCCACCCAACAATCATCTCATAAATCCACATTCACTTATTCATCCCTCGCCCAGTGCATAAATTAATCTTGTTTACTTTCTCTTACAGCCCTTCTAGAATTTACACACAAAATCCTACACATAGGGCCTGACTACGCTTGTGTTTTCCATCACAGTGTACTAGGGCTCTATATAGATACTCCACAACACAACACGCTTGTCACTCCACAAATCCTTATCCCAACTCCATTTGCCCTCCACAACCACAAAAAACTTTCACAAAAAGAGGTTA
Source organism: Timema cristinae (assembly GCA_039000515.1). Taxonomy (NCBI): domain Eukaryota; kingdom Metazoa; phylum Arthropoda; class Insecta; order Phasmatodea; family Timematidae; genus Timema; species Timema cristinae. The sequence goes on along the minus strand of JBCFYV010001593.1, from coordinate 12,302 downwards.
TGGTCTGTGACTACAGATCGGTACTCTTAGGTATTAACAAGCCACCTACCTTCTCTCAGGGTCGTTTCTGACACTCAGAGCTGGTAGACAGGCAAACAAGGGAGGTGCGATTTACGAGACGAGACGAGACGAGACAGTTAGAAGGTTGACTTCACTGTACTAGGATCAATTTGGCCCCCTTAGAGCTTAAGCAGGGATCGCGCCAACAGGGATAATTGAATTCAAGACCCCAGTGAGGGTAGTAGGGAAGTTTTTGCTCCAGTGCTACGGGGCTCAAAGCCCGACTTTGTACTCATACTGTTAGAACTTAGACACTTATAGAGACATAACAAAAAATTACGCAAATTGTTGTCGGCCCAGTTCAGGGCCAACAACTAAGACAATGGACAATTTAAAAAAAAGACAACAATCACAAGACTGGTCAAGGAACCTTGATGAAGATGAGGACGTAGACATTAATACCACTGACAACGACTCTGAAGATGCGGAATTTACTAAAGCAACGATTCTGAAGAGGAAGCTACTTTTTAAGTCAAAAGAGGACGTACCGGCAAAAGCCATAAAAGTGACCAATAAATTTGAGCCGCTTTCAAACAATGACCAAACTATGGAAATCTCAGACTCACCACATACAATTACCGCAGGAACAGTAAAAACCAAACAAAATATTCCACCGATTGTACTTAGAGGGACAGCGAACTACTCCACAATAGCCAAAAAGATGAAGGAAAGTATGACTGGAACTTACAAAATACTGTACATCCAAGACGGACTAAAGTTACATGTAGCATCCCTGGAGGACTTCAAAACCCTCCAAACATACCTGAAACAGACGAAACAAGAATATCACACCTTCACTCTCCCAAGGGATAAACCCTTGAAAATAGTTGTGAAAGGTCTTCCACCCAATGTGTCTACGGACGAAATCAAAGACGAACTACAGGAGATGGGATACACAGCGACAGATATAAGGCAATTCAAGTCAAGGGCACAAACAGAAACCGACTCACAAGACACGATCAAACTGTTGCCAATATTTATATGTACATTCACAAGGACTGATAATAACTTCAAAATTTTCCAAGAAAATTACATCAACCACACTAGAGTTAAAATAGAGCATTACATTCAATCCCAAAATTACATACTCCAATGCCACAGGTGCCAGAGATTTGGCCACTCTAAGAACAATTGTGCCAATAATCCAAGGTGCGTTAAATGCCTGGCCTCTCATTTGACCACAGACTGCCCGAGGAAAGAAACCACAACCCCTGCTAAATGCACAAATTGCCGAGGAAACCACACTGCCAACTACTCGAAATGCCCCGAGTACCTGAAAGTAATGGAAAAAAAAATTGAACAAAGACAGAAAATAGTGAACAAACCAGCCACTACACCTCCAAAAAATTACTTTCCCCTACTAGCAACCAAGACTACGACAACCACACACAACATCAATCCTGCACGCTCATATAGAGATATCTTGGTGAACAAACAGGACGGCCTGCAACAACCTAAAGGAAAAGAACCGGAACAAAATGCTTCATTTGACCTTAAAGAAATTATTATGATACTTAAAGAACTAAACTTATGTGGATTTCTAAGACACCTCAAAACATACATAACAAAAATCAGCCAGGCACCGGATAAATTGACAAAACTCATGGTCATCATTGAAGCAGCGACTGACTTTTACTTTAGCTCCAATGATGACTAACCCACGAATTGTAGAAGAAAACACTCTCAGAATACTAATATGGAACGCGAACGGAATCCTCCTACAAAAACAGGAATTCGAAGACCTACTTCAAACATATGGGATAGACCTGGCACTTGTATGCGAGACCCACCTAAAACCTGACAAACGGCTTACCATAACAGGATATGATATATACAGGACAGACAGAGTGCAACAGAGAGGGGGGGGTACAGCAGTTTTTATAAAAAGCTACCTACCACACCATAGAAACAACGTCGAAGACTCGGAAAACCTGGAGGCCACATCAGTGACTGTCAACACCAAAAACGGACACATAAACTTCGTGGCCACCTACAACCCTCCAACCAAGATGTTACTCAAAACCGACCTGGACAACATCACTGCAGATAACAACTTCCTAATAGGGGGGGATCTTAACAGCAAAAATACACTATGGAATAGCAGGCTGACAAATAGAAATGGGCGGATACTAGAAGAGCACGCAACAGAGGCAGACTACAACATAATAGCTCCAGAATCACCGACTTTTTATCCTGCCAATCACCTTCATAGACCAGACGTCCTGGACTTAGTACTAACTAACTTAAAAATAACATCGGAAACCTTAACGGTATTACAGGAACTCGATTCCGACCATAACCCGGTACTCTGCGAATGGGATATCGACACTGAACATCAGGCCAACTGGCACAGGCCGAGTACTAAGACAACAGACTGGAAGAAGTTCAAAGAAGAACTACAGGAATCCGTACCAGGAAACCTAGAAATAGAAACAGAAGAGGACGTTGACGCCGCCATTGACATATTAACAAATACAATACAAGAAGCTTACAAACAAAACACAGTGACCTCCCGAAAACAGCAAAACGTAAGGATTGACCAGCCCCACCTCAACCTCCTGATAGCGCAAAAAAGAGAAGCGCGTAGGGATTGGCAGAGGCTAAGAACTCCACTAGAAAGAACTAGGTACAACAGGCTAAAGGCGCAGGTTAGAAGAACTGTCAACAACATTAGAAGAACCAGATGGAACGACTTTGTCATAGACACTACGACCAACCAACAGAAACCGTGGACTTTGACAAAAATTTTAAAAGGAACTGCGAGAAGAGCGGGAACTCCAGCCATACATGGGCAGCAAGGAATGGCCTACACTAACATCGACAAGGCTAACGCGATAGCGGCAACACTAGAACAACAATTCAGACCCAATCCAGTGCAGGAAGAAGACTTAAACAGAGACATTATCAGGCGAGTAAACGCCTACTTTGACAGACAAATAGACGACATACCAGCCCCTATCACAGTGGAGGAACTTCAACAAGCTATCGAAGAACTTCGGTCAAATAAGGCACCGGGTGTAGACGGCATCAAGAATGAAGAGTTAAAAAACCTACCTCACAATGCAACAGCACTGCTTACCCAAATATTCAACACGACCCTTAAATTACACTACTTCCCAAAATTTTGGAAAAGGGCCAAAGTCATTAGCATCCCGAAACCAGGCAAAAACAGCATCTTTCCACAGAACAGACGGCCACTCAGCCTGCTCAATACAACCAGCAAACTTTACGAATCCCTGATACTAAATAGACTGCAACAACACACGGAGATGAACGCAATAATCCCCGATCTACAGTTTGGATTCAAGAAACTTCACTCCACAATCCATCCTGTGCTGAACTTCATAGAGGATGCCACCGATAGCTTCAATAAACGTGAATACATGCTAGCCATATTCTTGGACGTCGAGAAGGCTTTTGACAAGGTGTGGCACTATGGTCTACTATACAAACTAATACAATACGACTTCCCACCAAGTGACATAATACTCATCAAAAGCTTCTTGGAAGACAGAGAGTTTCAGGTCGCTATCGGGGGCTCACTGTCCGAGAGGGTGAAAGTAAAATCAGGGGTACCACAAGGGTCGGTCTTGGCACCCTACCTTTTCAATCTTTATGTTTCTGATATACCGACACACCCAAAGATGACAGTGAGATTATTCGCGGACGATACACTAATTTATACAAGAGACCGGAATATATACTACGCGACTCTAGCACTACAACGATACCTAACAACACTAGAGACCTGGCTCACAAAATGGAGAGTGAAAGTCAACACTGCTAAGTCCACAGCTATGGTGGTGGCCAAAAGGAGACAATTACCGCCAGAGAACTTCACTATTTTTCAAGAGGATATACCATTCGAAAACGAAGCAAAATATCTTGGAATAACCATAGATAGGAAGCTCACCTGGGCGAAACATATTGACAGAACAAAGAAAACTGCAACCGCGCTTTTCATACAGCTTTATCCTCTCTTCAAAGGGCGTCAACTGAGTCAGCAATCCAAGATAACCATTTACAAATGTATTATCCAGCCCATCATCCTCTACGGCTGCGTAGGTTGGGGATACGCAGCCAAAGCACACATCAAGAAGCTACAAACAGTGCAGAACAAGATACTAAGGCTCATAACCGGAACAGACATTAGAACAAGAATAGACCACCTCCATGATATAGCCAAGAGCAAACCACTCGATGTGTTATTCAAAGAGAGAAGGAAAAATTCTACGCACAAAGTGTAACACACAAAAATCCACTGATACGTGCACTTGGTAACTACAATCCCCACGACCAAAGACCATACAAACGCCCAAGGCTGGAGTAGAGAGAGATAAGAGGAAGGAGCAATATCATCCACACCTTCACATTCAATTTTCATCCTTCACCAAGTGTATATTTTGACTAATCAAACATGCTTTTCCTTTTCAGATAATCATCACAAACTCACAATCAATCAACCCCATCTTTCACTAGATATATACTTTCACAAATCCATATTTTTCACCCTCATTCCATGAGGATAAGGGCTAGCGTATGCTGCCTGTAACTCACAAAGCAATACAGCCCTTTCACAGGTGACCTAGCTTGGCGCTTCTGCCAAGGTGGATATCTTGTGTCGGGCTACAAACCAACTCAAACCGTGTACTTTGTACAATAAAATCATAGGTACCAAGTCATTTAATATTAAGTTCATGCAACGAGGATAAGGGTCTGTGAAAACAACCTGTAACTCGCATATCAAATCAGCCAAAACTTCCCAATGCTTGTCAATGTCACTATTGGCAAGCGGGGAGGTTGGGGCAACAGGGGCAACCCAATTTGCGATTTACGAGACGAGACGAGGAGACGAGACGAGACGAGGCAGTTAGAAGGTTGACTTCACTGTACTAGGATCAATTTGGCCCCCTTAGAGCTTAAGCAGGGATCGCGCCAACAGGGATAATTGAATTCAAGACCCCAGTGAGGGTAGTAGGGAAGTTTTTGCTCCCAGTGCTACGGGGCTCAAAGCCCGACTTTGTACTCATACTGTTAGAACTTAGACACTTATAGAGACATAACAAAAAATTACGCAAATTGTTGTCGGCCCAGTTCAGGGCCAACAACTAAGACAATGGACAATTTAAAAAAAAGACAACAATCACAAGACTGGTCAAGGAACCTTGATGAAGATGAGGACGTAGACATTAATACCACTGACAACGACTCTGAAGATGCGGAATTTACTAAAGCAACGATTCTGAAGAGGAAGCTACTTTTTAAGTCAAAAGAGGACGTACCGGCAAAAGCCATAAAAGTGACCAATAAATTTGAGCCGCTTTCAAACAATGACCAAACTATGGAAATCTCAGACTCACCACATACAATTACCGCAGGAACAGTAAAAACCAAACAAAATATTCCACCGATTGTACTTAGAGGGACAGCGAACTACTCCACAATAGCCAAAAAGATGAAGGAAAGTATGACTGGAACTTACAAAATACTGTACATCCAAGACGGACTAAAGTTACATGTAGCATCCCTGGAGGACTTCAAAACCCTCCAAACATACCTGAAACAGACGAAACAAGAATATCACACCTTCACTCTCCCAAGGGATAAACCCTTGAAAATAGTTGTGAAAGGTCTTCCACCCAATGTGTCTACGACGAAATCAAAGACGAACTACAGGAGATGGGATACACAGCGACAGATATAAGGCAATTCAAGTCAAGGGCACAAACAGAAACCGACTCACAAGACACGATCAAACTGTTGCCAATATTTATATGTACATTCACACGGACTGATAATAACTTCAAAATTTTCCAAGAAAATTACATCAACCACACTAGAGTTAAAATAGAGCATTACATTCAATCCCAAAATTACATACTCCAATGCCACAGGTGCCAGAGATTTGGCCACTCTAAGAACAATTGTGCCAATAATCCAAGGTGCGTTAAATGCCTGGCCTCTCATTTGACCACAGACTGCCCGAGGAAAGAAACCACAACCCCTGCTAAATGCACAAATTGCCGAGGAAACCACACTGCCAACTACTCGAAATGCCCCGAGTACCTGAAAGTAATGGAAAAAAAAATTGAACAAAGACAGAAAATAGTGAACAAACCAGCCACTACACCTCCAAAAAATGACTTTCCCCTACTAGCAACCAAGACTACGACAACCACACACAACATCAATCCTGCACGCTCATATAGAGATACCTTGGTGAACAAACAGGACGGTCTGCAACAACCTAAAGGAAAAGAACCGGAACAAAATGCTTCATTTGACCTTAAAGAAATTATTATGATACTTAAAGAACTAAACTTATGTGGATTTCTAAGACACCTCAAAACATACATAACAAAAATCAGCCAGGCACCGGATAAATTGACAAAACTCATGGTCATCATTGAAGCAGCGACTGACTTTTACTTTAGCTCCAATGATGACTAACCCACGAATTGTAGAAGAAAACACTCTCAGAATACTAATATGGAACGCGAACGGAATCCTCCTACAAAAACAGGAATTCGAAGACCTACTTCAAACATATGGAATAGACCTGGCACTTGTATGCGAGACCCACCTAAAACCTGACAAACGGCTTACCATAACAGGATATGATATATACAGGACAGACAGAGTGCAACAGAGAGGGGGGGGTACAGCAGTTTTTATAAAAAGCTACCTACCACACCATAGAAACAACGTCGAAGACTCGGAAAACCTGGAGGCCACATCAGTGACTGTCAACACCAAAAACGGACACATAAACTTCGTGGCCACCTACAACCCTCCAACCAAGATGTTACTCAAAACCGACCTGGACAACATCACTGCAGATAACAACTTCCTAATAGGGGGGGATCTTAACAGCAAAAATACACTATGGAATAGCAGGCTGACAAATAGAAATGGGCGGATACTAGAAGAGCACGCAACAGAGGCAGACTACAACATAATAGCTCCAGAATCACCGACTTTTTATCCTGCCAATCACCTTCATAGACCAGACGTCCTGGACTTAGTACTAACTAACTTAAAAATAACATCGGAAACCTTAACGGTATTACAGGAACTCGATTCCGACCATAACCCGGTACTCTGCGAATGGGACATCGACACTGAACATCAGGCCAACTGGCACAGGCCGAGTACTAAGACAACAGACTGGAAGAAGTTCAAAGAAGAACTACAGGAATCCGTACCAGGAAACCTAGAAATAGAAACAGAAGAGGACGTTGACGCCGCCATTGACATATTAACAAATACAATACAAGAAGCTTACAAACAAAACACAGTGACCTCCCGGAAACAGCAAAACGTAAGGATTGACCAGCCCCACCTCAACCTCCTGATAGCGCAAAAAAGAGAAGCGCGTAGGGATTGGCAGAGGCTAAGAACTCCACTAGAAAGAACTAGGTACAACAGGCTAAAGGCGCAGGTTAGAAGAACTGTCAACAACATTAGAAGAACCAGATGGAACGACTTTGTCATAGACACTACGACCAACCAACAGAAACCGTGGACTTTGACAAAAATTTTAAAAGGAACTGCGAGAAGAGCGGGAACTCCAGCCATACATGGCCAGCAAGGAATGGCCTACACTAACATCGACAAGGCTAACGCGATAGCGGCAACACTAGAACAACAATTCAGACCCAATCCAGTGCAGGAAGAAGACTTAAACAGAGACATTATCAGGCGAGTAAACGCCTACTTTGACAGACAAATAGACGACATACCAGCCCCTATCACAGTGGAGGAACTTCAACAAGCTATCGAAGAACTTCGGTCAAATAAGGCACCGGGTGTAGACGGCATCAAGAATGAAGAGTTAAAAAACCTACCTCACAATGCAACAGCACTGCTTACCCAAATATTCAACACGACCCTTAAATTACACTACTTCCCAAAATTTTGGAAAAGGGCCAAAGTCATTAGCATCCCGAAACCAGGCAAAAACAGCATCTTTCCACAGAACAGACGGCCACTCAGCCTGCTCAATACAACCAGCAAACTTTACGAATCCCTGATACTAAATAGACTGCAACAACACACGGAGATGAACGCAATAATCCCCGATCTACAGTTTGGATTCAAGAAACTTCACTCCACAATCCATCCTGTGCTGAACTTCATAGAGGATGCCACCGATAGCTTCAATAAACGTGAATACATGCTAGCCATATTCTTGGACGTCGAGAAGGCTTTTGACAAGGTGTGGCACTATGGTCTACTATACAAACTAATACAATACGACTTCCCACCAAGTGACATAATACTCATCAAAAGCTTCTTGGAAGACAGAGAGTTTCAGGTCGCTATCGGGGGCTCACTGTCCGAGAGGGTGAAAGTAAAATCAGGGGTACCACAAGGGTCGGTCTTGGCACCCTACCTTTTCAATCTTTATGTTTCTGATATACCGACACACCCAAAGATGACAGTGAGATTATTCGCGGACGATACACTAATTTATACAAGAGACCGGAATATATACTACGCGACTCTAGCACTACAACGATACCTAACAACACTAGAGACCTGGCTCACAAAATGGAGAGTGAAAGTCAACACTGCTAAGTCCACAGCTATGGTGGTGGCCAAAAGGAGACAATTACCGCCAGAGAACTTCACTATTTTTCAAGAGGATATACCATTCGAAAACGAAGCAAAATATCTTGGAATAACCATAGATAGGAAGCTCACCTGGGCGAAACATATTGACAGAACAAAGAAAACTGCAACCGCGCTTTTCATACAGCTTTATCCTCTCTTCAAAGGGCGCCAACTGAGTCAGCAATCCAAGATAACCATTTACAAATGTATTATCCAGCCCATCATCCTCTACGGCTGCGTAGGTTGGGGATACGCAGCCAAAGCACACATCAAGAAGCTACAAACAGTGCAGAACAAGATACTAAGGCTCATAACCGGAACAGACATTAGAACAAGAATAGACCACCTCCATGATATAGCCAAGAGCAAACCACTCGATGTGTTATTCAAAGAGAGAAGGGAAAAATTCTACGCACAAAGTGTAACACACAAAAATCCACTGATACGTGCACTTGGTAACTACAATCCCCACGACCAAAGACCATACAAACGCCCAAGGCTGGAGTAGAGAGAGATAAGAGGAAGGAGCAATATCATCCACACCTTCACATTCAATTTTCATCCTTCACCAAGTGTATATTTTGACTAATCAAACATGCTTTTCCTTTTCAGATAATCATCACAAACTCACAATCAATCAACCCCATCTTTCACTAGATATATACTTTCACAAATCCATATTTTTCACCCTCATTCCATGAGGATAAGGGCTAGCGTATGCTGCCTGTAACTCACAAAGCAATACAGCCCTTTCACAGGTGACCTAGCTTGGCGCTTCTGCCAAGGTGGATATCTTGTGTCGGGCTACAAACCAACTCAAACCGTGTACTTTGTACAATAAAATCATAGGTACCAAGTCATTTATTATTAAGTTCATGCAACGAGGATAAGGGTCTGTGAAAACAACCTGTAACTCGCATATCAAATCAGCCAAAACTTCCCAATGCTTGTCAATGTCACTATTGGCAAGCGGGGAGGTTGGGGCAACAGGGGCAACCCATGCGATTTACGAGAGACGGTGACGAGACGAGACAGTTAGAAGGTTGACTTCACTGTACTAGGATCAATTTGGCCCCCTTAGAGCTTAAGCAGGGATCGCGCCAACAGGGATAATTGAATTCAAGACCCAGTGAGGGTAGTAGGGAAGTTTTTGCTCCCAGTGCTACGGGGCTCAAAGCCCGACTTTGTACTCATACTGTTAGAACTTAGACACTTATAGAGACATAACAAAAAATTACGCAAATTGTTGTCGGCCCAGTTCAGGGCCAACAACTAAGACAATGGACAATTTAAAAAAAAGACAACAATCACAAGACTGGTCAAGGAACCTTGATGAAGATGAGGACGTAGACATTAATACCACTGACAACGACTCTGAAGATGCGGAATTTACTAAAGCAACGATTCTGAAGAGGAAGCTACTTTTTAAGTCAAAAGAGGACGTACCGGCAAAAGCCATAAAAGTGACCAATAAATTTGAGCCGCTTTCAAACAATGACCAAACTATGGAAATCTCAGACTCACCACATACAATTACCGCAGGAACAGTAAAAACCAAACAAAATATTCCACCGATTGTACTTAGAGGGACAGCGAACTACTCCACAATAGCCAAAAAGATGAAGGAAAGTATGACTGGAACTTACAAAATACTGTACATCCAAGACGGACTAAAGTTACATGTAGCATCCCTGGAGGACTTCAAAACCCTCCAAACATACCTGAAACAGACGAAACAAGAATATCACACCTTCACTCTCCCAAGGGATAAACCCTTGAAAATAGTTGTGAAAGGTCTTCCACCCAATGTGTCTACGGACGAAATCAAAGACGAACTACAGGAGATGGGATACACAGCGACAGATATAAGGCAATTCAAGTCAAGGGCACAAACAGAAACCGACTCACAAGACACGATCAAACTGTTGCCAATATTTATATGTACATTCACAAGGACTGATAATAACTTCAAAATTTTCCAAGAAAATTACATCAACCACACTAGAGTTAAAATAGAGCATTACATTCAATCCCAAAATTACATACTCCAATGCCACAGGTGCCAGAGATTTGGCCACTCTAAGAACAATTGTGCCAATAATCCAAGGTGCGTTAAATGCCTGGCCTCTCATTTGACCACAGACTGCCCGAGGAAAGAAACCACAACCCCTGCTAAATGCACAAATTGCCGAGGAAACCACACTGCCAACTACTCGAAATGCCCCGAGTACCTGAAAGTAATGGAAAAAAAAATTGAACAAAGACAGAAAATAGTGAACAAACCAGCCACTACACCTCCAAAAAATGACTTTCCCCTACTAGCAACCAAGACTACGACAACCACACACAACATCAATCCTGCACGCTCATATAGAGATATCTTGGTGAACAAACAGGACGGCCTGCAACAACCTAAAGGAAAAGAACCGGAACAAAATGCTTCATTTGACCTTAAAGAAATTATTATGATACTTAAAGAACTAAACTTATGTGGATTTCTAAGACACCTCAAAACATACATAACAAAAATCAGCCAGGCACCAGATAAATTGACAAAACTCATGGTCATCATTGAAGCAGCGACTGACTTTTACTTTAGCTCCAATGATGACTAACCCACGAATTGTAGAAGAAAACACTCTCAGAATACTAATATGGAACGCGAACGGAATCCTCCTACAAAAACAGGAATTCGAAGACCTACTTCAAACATATGGGATAGACCTGGCACTTGTATGCGAGACCCACCTAAAACCTGACAAACGGCTTACCATAACAGGATATGATATATACAGGACAGACAGAGTGCAACAGAGAGGGGGGGTACAGCAGTTTTTATAAAAAGCTACCTACCACACCATAGAAACAACGTCGAAGACTCGGAAAACCTGGAGGCCACATCAGTGACTGTCAACACCAAAAACGGACACATAAACTTCGTGGCCACCTACAACCCTCCAACCAAGATGTTACTCAAAACCGACCTGGACAACATCACTGCAGATAACAACTTCCTAATAGGGGGGGATCTTAACAGCAAAAATACACTATGGAATAGCAGGCTGACAAATAGAAATGGGCGGATACTAGAAGAGCACGCATCAGAGGCAGACTACAACATAATAGCTCCTGAATCACCGACTTTTTATCCTGCCAATCACCTTCATAGACCAGACGTCCTGGACTTAGTACTAACTAACTTAAAAATAACATCGGAAACCTTAACGGTATTACAGGAACTCGATTCCGACCATAACCCGGTACTCTGCGAATGGGACATCGACACTGAACATCAGGCCAACTGGCACAGGCCGAGTACTAAGACAACAGACTGGAAGAAGTTCAAAGAAGAACTACAGGAATCCGTACCAGGAAACCTAGAAATAGAAACAGAAGAGGACGTTGACGCCGCCATTGACATATTAACAAATACAATACAAGAAGCTTACAAACAAAACACAGTGACCTCCCGAAAACAGCAAAACGTAAGGATTGACCAGCCCCACCTCAACCTCCTGATAGCGCAAAAAAGAGAAGCGCGTAGGGATTGGCAGAGGCTAAGAACTCCACTAGAAAGAACTAGGTACAACAGGCTAAAGGCGCAGGTTAGAAGAACTGTCAACAAC
>JBCFYV010001592.1:0-31788 GCA_039000515.1 Timema cristinae | reverse complement strand
AATAAAATTTTTTCGTATTACAAATAAACATTGCAAAATTATGTGGGATTAAATACAAAAATTAATTTTTTAGATAAACCTATATCCATGAAGACATTATTAAGTATTATCCAATATGGACAGAATGTGCTATGTATGTTATACTTTGATTTCACATTAATTGGAGATTGTCCATAGTTATTATATATTCACAATATTTAAATTGTTTGAATTTTAGATCCTCGAAATTCTACAAGAAAAACCATTCATACAAATTAATAAAATTTTAATTCTAAAATATGTCAGTATATAAGTCATTTAATTCGAGTTTGTAGGGAACTTCGTGTTATGATGACTATTGATCAAAATTATCTTTGTTTTCCGTAACTTTTGATTGATTTTATTTCCTCCTTATGTTCATTAAGGCTAGATTCACACTGCATCGAACATTATGTGTTAGCACACGACGGAGCAACTCATGTTTGTGTTATCATGTGTGGAGCTATCTTGATTGGGGTGTTTTTAAAACGGAGTGGCTGCACACTGCATAGAACGCGTGTTGTGTACTTATTATATCAAAGTGTCCATTACATCTAGTTTTTGGTACAAATACATTGCAGGTCCATCACGTACATGTTTTCCCCCACCTCTCTACATACAGCTAACCCACTCTGACGTGTAACCAATAGGAATGAAGGGGCGTATACATAAAAAATTACATCGCGTTACAAATACATACAATAGCTTGTAATTTGTCATATTACATCACGTTTTGCTAGGATAGTGGGGACAGATTTTCATCTCAAAACTCTCACTTTGAAGGTTGGGGCTTGCTGCAGGGATAGTGTGCCTGGCTCTCACATTGACTATAACTTTGATAGATGGGGCTTGCTGAAAAGGATAGTCTGCCTGGCTCTCACCTCTGACTCTCACTTTGAAGGTGGGGCTTGCTGAAAGGATAGTCTGCCTGGCTCTCACCTTGACTCTCACTTTGAAGGTGGGGCTTGCTGAAAGGATAGTCTGCCTGGCTCTCACCTCTGACTCTCACTTTGAAGGTGGGGCTTGCTGAAAGGAATAGTCTGCCTGGCTCTCACCTCTGACTCTCACTTTGAAGGTGGGGCTTGCTGGAAGGATAGTCTGCCTGGCTCTCACCACTTGACTCTCACTTTGAAAGTGGGGCTTGCTGAAAGGATAGTCTGCCTGGCTCTCACCTCTGACTCTCACTTTGAAGGTGGGGCTTGCTGAAAGGATAGTCTGCCTGGCTCTCACCTCTGACTCTCACTTTTGAAGGTGGGGCTTGCTGAAAGGATAGTTGCCTGGCTCTCCTCTTGACTCTCACTTTGAAAGTGGGGTTTGGGTTGAAAGAATAGTGTAACGTATTATTATTACTTTCACTGCGTCTTACTACCGTTGGGTTATACGCAACTTACGCTAATGTGTTAATGGTTGGGTGATTGTGAGAGGAAATGGACCTACAGTTTGCGTGGAAAAACCCAACCCGGGGGGGCGGGGCCCCCGGTTGGGAAATTCCACGCTAAACCTGTAGGTCCTCCTTTTCCCATCTCACAACACCCAACCTTTACACATTAGCGTAATTGTTTTATAACCCGAAGGGGTATTAAGACGCAGTGAAAGTAAAAAAATAATACTTTAAACACTTTCTTTAAACCCAACCCCACTTTCAAAGTGAATTTCAAGGTGAGAGCCAGGCAAAAATTTTCCTTTCAGCAACCCCCCCTTAAAAAGTGAGGGGTCAAGGTTGAAAAGCCGGGCCAAACTACCCCTTTTTCCCAAAAGGGCCCCCCCTTTCAAAGTGAGAGTCAAGGGGAGAGCCAGGCAGCCCAACCCTTTCAGCAAGCCCCACTTTCAAAGTGGGGAGCCCAAGGGAAAGAGCCAGGCAGAACTATCCTTCCAGCAAGCCCCCCTTTCCCCAAATTTGAAGTCAGAGTAAACCCGGGCAAAATTTACCTTTTTCACCCAAGCCCCACCTTCAAAGTGAGAGTAAAGGGGGAAAACCAGGCAGATTTTAATCCTTTCAGCAACCCCCCACCTTCAAATGAGAGTAAAGGGTGAGAGCCGGGCAGACTATCCTTTCACCCAACCCCCACCTTCAAAGTGAAAAATTTCAGGGGTTTGGGGAGCCAGGCAACTACCTTTTTCACAACCCCATTTTAAAAAAGTTATAGCAATGTGAAGCCGGGCACACTACCCCTGCAGCAACCCCACCTTCAAAGGGGAGAGTTTGAGATGAAAATCTGTCCCACTATCCTAGCAAAACGTAAAAGAAATGGACAAATTACAAGCTATTGTTTGTATTTTTAAGGGCGATGTAATTTTTTTGGGTAATACCCCCCTTTCTTTCCCCTTTTGGGGTTACCGTCAGATTGGGTTTTTGGGGCTGTTGTAAGATTTTGGGGGGAAACATGACTTTGTGACCTGCAATGTATTGGTACCAAAAACTAGAGGTAATGGACATTTTATATAATAAGACAAAAACGCGTTCTATGCATGTGCACCACCCTTTTTTCACCCTTAATCTCTCCCATGAAAATTTCCCACCCTGTAACCCCAAACCCTGTTATCTTTCCCCTTTACCCTCCCCCCCGTATACCTCACCCAAAATATTTTCCCCTGGGTACCTCTCACCCCGAATTCCTCACCCCGAAAACCCCCCTGTAATCTCTCACCTTTATCTCTACCCGAAAATTCTCTCCCCCTTAAATCTTTACCCGTGTACCTCTCACCCCTATATCTCTCACCCTGTATATTCTCACCCTGTGTACCTCTCCCCCCTACATCTCCACCCTTAATTCCCCCTTATACTCTCCCCCTGTAAACCCCCCCAAACCCCTGGTACCTCAAAACCCTTTACCTCTCACCCTTTTAATCCTCCCCAAACTCTCACCCTAAAAACTTTCCCACCCTTGTACCTCTCACCCCGTTACCTCCCCTTTTTTCTCACCATGTTTTCTCTCACCCTTATATTCTCACCAGTATACTCTACCCTTATTCCCCCGATACCCCACCCCGTTTCCCCAAACCCCAGTTATCTTCACCCCGACATCTCTCACCCTTTATCCTCCCCGTTTCCTCCCTAAAAATTTTTTCCCCCCGTGTACCTCTCACCCCGACATCCCCCCCCTGAAAAACCCTCACCCTGTAAAATCTCCACCATGTATATCTCTCACCCTGTATATCCTCACCGTATACCTCTCACCCCTTATTTTCTAAAAACCGGGTGAAATACCTCTCCCCCCCGTACCCTCACCCTGTAAATCTCCACCCAAAATATCTCCCCCCAAAAGTAAATTAAACCTTTGTCTCTTAGGACAAGCAGAATTTGTTTAGGCTTTTTTTCGTTTGGGGTACACTCATTGATTTTAAATTTTGGAAAATTTTTATCTAAAAAAATTTCCCAATGCTTAACAGGTAGAAAAAAAATTGATAGAAAAAATTATTAAAAGTAAAAAAAATTTCATTTTAAAAAAGACTTAAGACTATGTAAAATTTTTTAAATTTTTAAGAAATAATTTTTATTTTGTAATGCATTCATAGTATTAAATTAAAAAAAATTAAATTTAAATTTTATTAAAATGCAAAGCTATTAATGCCCTTTAATTTTCATCTTACGCTTAAACCCCGGCGTACTTGTCCGTAAAAGACTTTTTATTTAATTATTCTCCCGGTAACTATTGACGAGGTGGTTTCCACAAGTATAAGCTTTGGGGTTTTTTTTCCCTATTTTTGGGTTTTATTACTGTTTTTTAAAACTTCCCACCCTTTTCTTAAAGATATTGGGTTTTGTTTTTCCTCAAAAATATCCCTTGTAATTAGCTAGCCCCAAAAAAAACCCAATCATTTTAAAAGTCCCAAATTTAAAAATAAAATAGCCTAGCTTCTTATTTATTTATCGACAATTTTCTTTTTATTGATTGCGATTTTTTAAATTTAAAATTTTAAAGAAAAAACCTTGTCAGGGTATTGTAAGGATAGATTCAAAAAATTTTTTTTTAAAGGGGATTTCCAGAAGGGGTTCTGTAAACCCCTTAGCTCATTTTTGTATTGGGTTTAACTCTTATTTCCATTATCACATATATTCTACTGCGAGATTTGATGTTTTTTTTACAAAGGGGGCCCAAACGTGTTTCACCCCAAGGACCTATTCCAAAAATTTATCAGTTTCCCCCCCGGGGGCCCGGGAAAAAAGATTTATTATTCCCTTTGACTAAAACAGGCCTACAAAAAAAAAATTAGTAAAAAATAAAAAAATTTAAAAATACATAAAATAGGCCTAAAAAACCTAATTTTGGGCCCCCTTCAATTCACTCGCTTTAAATGTCATTTTTAAAAAAATATGTTCATTAAAAACAACAACATCTAATCCCAAAATTTTATATTATTTGTACAGAATTACTGGGAAAAAAACGGGGCCAAATCATTTGACGGGTTAATGTTTTTTAAAAATATTTAAAGGAACAACTTGCCCCTAGCAATAACGCTATTAGAAAGGAGTTTAAAGGAAAATAAACAGTCGGGAAATGCATGCTTTTAAAACTGGGTTCGGAAAATTGGGTTAAAAACTCGCCTGCTTTCAAGTAATTTTTAAACCTCAAATAAAAATAAAACAAAATTTTTTCGTCAATTTAGGGTGTCAAAAACAAATGGTTAAAAAAAGATTCCATAAAGGAAAGGGGGGGCTACGGGAGAGGGGAAGATTGATAAATGATTTATTTAAACCTGTACCCTAAAAAAATTTTTGTGAAAATAATAAATCTTAAAAGATTACAGTGGCCAGGAAAATCCCAAAAATGGGGGGAACAAGAATTTAATTTCAGGTTACCGATTTGTCAACCAAAGGGAAGACCTGGGAAGCAGAGGGAGGATAATAATTTGAAGGGCCCTTTGGCCCGAGAAGGGTGTAATGAGGTCAAAACGGGATAGACGGGCTAAAGAAAAGGGATATGGGGGGCGTACTTTTTTAAGTGTGACAATGAACTTTCCTTTTCCCCAAAAGCTAAAGTTTTAAAAAAATCAAAACGGGAAATAGAGCCCCCGGGAAAATTAGGTGGATTTTAACCAGGGATAAAAATTTTGGGGCGTGATAAAAAAAAGGATTTTCAAGTAAATTTTTTAAAAGACCCCATTGCTTTGTAAAAAAATTTGTCATTCTCTGAAGTAATTTTAAAATTAAGTCAGCCCTTTTTTGTTTAAAAATTTAAGCCAAAATTCTCAAAAAATTTTAACATAATATTTTCTTCCGGGTGAAACAGTAAATACCCACAAAAGGAATCACCCTTCACTACCCCGGGGGGGGGGGGGGGGGTTTTTCCTTTAATAGAAATATTTTTGGCCTTCTGCACGGGAAATTTTTTAATTTTTTCATTCATTATTTAAGAAACCCTTTAATTTTGTTAGTAAGGGTGTCTTTTTGAAGGGATATTCAACGAAAAGGGTTTTTAAATAATTGTTCCCGGGTATGTCGTTTTGGGGCTTTTTAGGAAGTAAATAAACCATTGTTTTTTTGTAAAACAGCCCTTTTTCATTTTCAAGATTGAAATCAAAATGTGAAATCAACCCTTTGAATAACCCTAGCTGAAATTGTTTAAACATCTTTGGGGTCAAGTTAATAAAAAAGGGTCAGTTTATATCTGATTTTTAAATTAAATTTATCAACAACATACAAATTTAAAATTTGGGGAGGGTCCCCTACACAGCTCTGCCTTTATATGTAAAATCGAAAAAATCTAAACAGGTTTGGGAGTTTTCGAACCACCCAACGATTGTTATCTACAATGTGGGAAAGGGGGGGGGAAAAAGGGGGGGGGGGGGGGGGGGGGGGGGGGGGGGGGTTACGGGTTTCCTTTTTTCCCCCCGTCGGGATGTTGTCTTTTGTTTTTGGGGGATATCCGTCATGCCCTAAACCCGAAGCTATTTAAAAGCTCTTTTGGAAAATATCTCTTCATGCACGAAAACGATCAATTAAAATTATTTATACCCTTTTAAAACCCAAGGGGGGGTTTTTAGTTACACCCCAGATGATGGGGGGTTTATGTTTTGTATACTGAATCTCCGAACTCGTCTTTAAAATTCAATATAATGGGGCCCGTTTTTTTTCCTTGAGGCATTCCTCGTTTTGGGCCACTAAAACGGGCTGTTGGGAAACTAAACCCGCCCAAACTGCACTTTTTTTTTATAGTTTTTTTAAAACCAAAATAATCCCCCAAACCCAACCACCTTACCCCGCAAAAAAGGCAATACAATTAAAATGGTTAAACATTTCGGGGGTACAGCCCTGGGAGAAGCAAGGTGGCGCAAGAAAGGCGTGAAATAACAGCTTGAAAGGTCAAAGCACGCATCACTACCCAAGTAAAAAGATAAAGCAATTTCTGTTATGTGGGGAGGGGGGGGCCTTTAATGATGCCCTTTCAGAACTAATAAAATTTTCAAATTTGATTTGGGTGTGTTTTTTTTTACTATTAATTTTTTGCAAAATTTTTCCGCTGCCGGGGCCCCAAAAGAGGGTCGAGTTGTGCAGTGCCACGCGCCTAGCTCATATCCCAAACCTGTTTTACACCCCATGCTTGTACAGCTTTTCTTTCTCCCGGGCTGTACGTTTGAAATTTTTACCAAAATTTTAAAAGGGAAATTTAAATTTTCCGGGATATAAGTTTTAAAGGGATTTTATTTTATTTTTGTTTCAAAAAAATTTTATATGGGGCAGTTGGGCGTAGATTTTCCCGGGAATTTCCTGTATAGGGGTACATAAAGTACTTAAATGAATCCAAAGTCATTGATTTATTTACTTGAAACATAACAAAAATAAACCCCCTTTCAATTATATCGATTTAATTCTCTATTATTTTATAAAAGAACATATAGCTACAGAAACGATTATTTAAAAAGGATCTGTGAATTAAAAAAAATTAGACAAAAATATTTTTTCCTCTAGGGTTTTACTTTTTAAAAATGCATGCATTCGTAAATACTCTTTGTTTTAATAAAAAATTGACCCCTCCCAGGGAAGAATTGCCCTTTGGGGACCATTATATTACTACGGCCTTGGCCCGAGTACAATTTCAATGACCAGTTTTGATTTTAAATCAATTACGGGGTAGGACAGTGATTCATACTGAATGAAAAATTTTTC
The DNA here is from genome assembly GCA_039000515.1 of Timema cristinae. Lineage (NCBI taxonomy): Eukaryota > Metazoa > Arthropoda > Insecta > Phasmatodea > Timematidae > Timema > Timema cristinae. The sequence goes on along the minus strand of JBCFYV010001592.1, from coordinate 24,662 downwards.
AAAAACTTTTTCCAATTTAGTTTGTATCTTTAAAACCCCTTAATTTTTAAACTGATACTTAGATTCTGCCCCCAAAACATCCCTTTTTAATTTTAAGTTACTTTCTGATTTTTTTAAGAACCCTCACTCACTGAAAAGGGGTTGACGAATGGGGGTTGCTCGTATCTGAAAACAGTAAGCAACGGGGAAAAGGTTGAAAAGCATTTCTTTATAGAGAACGCTTAAAAACAAGTAATTTTTTCTATATTAAAATTTTAAAAAAGGGTTTAAATTTTAGGGGAAGAAAGAACCCTTTGTGTAAGATTTCGAAAAAATATTTTTCTTGTGAAAAAATCTTTTTAAAAAAACCATAGACTAGCGTTTATAGGAAATGACCTTTTTTTTTAAAAAAATTTGGTTTCAAAAATCAGGGCAAGAAAATATTAAAAAAAATCTGTATTTATTTTATGAATACACAAGAACTTACATAAAAGGTTCTGATTTTAATCCCTTTTTTTTGGGGTGAATTTTTTAAAAGGTGGGGTTCATAAATTTAAAAATTTTAAGTAAAGTTCCCTTTTCACCGGGGGTTTAACAAAAAATTTATTAAAAACTAGTAAGTATTACAAATTTTAAGAAAAAACTAAAAATAAGGGAATTCTCTATCCTGCTCAAGCTACTTCACACGAAACCCATATGTGGGAAGTTTAAACCCGGGTACTTTTAATTTCCCTTTTTTCCTTTAAAGACCCAAAAGGGGTAGCTAATTGTTTTTTCCCTTTTAGTGAAATTTTTTAAATGCCCCCTTAAAATGAAGTGATGATCGTATATGAGGGTGTGTAACCAGTTTTTAAACTCTTAACCGAACTAAAAGCCTAACATCCAGCCCCGGGGGTAATTTTGGAGGAAAACATTACCCGTATCAGGGGGAAAATACCTTTGGAAACCCCAAACCCAAAAATTTGGGCTCGGCCTCTTAAGCAAGTAACACTGAACACAAATTTCACAGCCCCGGGAAATTCTTAGTTTTGTAAATCTGTTAAAAAAATATAAAAATTTAAACCCCTTTTTTATGAAACGGGGGCCGTGCGTCGAAACCCCCTTACACTTGAAACCCCAACTTTCTCTACACAGGAGCAATGTTTTTCTTTAAATGAAAAACGCGGAAGAAATTTACTGCGTTAAACAAAGGGGATTCATTTTTTTCCTTTTTTGTTTTTTTTTTGTTTCGGTTTTTTTAAAAAAATTTTAATTTTTTTTCTTTTTCATTATTTTTATAATTACTTTTATCACGCTGTTTTTTTTTTGTGCATCTTTTTACTGTTCCCTTTGTTGTTTACTGTTTGTTTATAAATTTCTTTTATTTAAATTTTTTTTGTTGAGTCGGGAATGGAAAATATAGACACGGATAGGTTAAATAGACGAAAAAAATAATCAGACCGAGTATTTGGGATATTCGTGTAGAAACAATAAAAAAAAAGAAAAAAACGAAAACAGGGATAAGGTGTAAAAAATATTCTCTCCAGACAAATAAAGGGAAATTTTGGATGAAAAAGAAAAATTTTAAAAAGGGAAAGGGTTATGATTAAAAAACCCTAGCAAAAAAAAAAAATCTATCAAAATTAAAAAAAATTTAAAGTGATAAATGATTTTTTGAGTTTCTGAACCCCAAGAGGTTGAAAAATAGAACGCGGGGCGACATTTTTTTGGGAAGCGCGTCTTTTTCATCCCCGTCGATCGTACGATAACATAACGCCGGGCATAAAAGGATTATTACTAAAGATACCATGAGCTTAAAAAAAAAATTTTAAAGATTTCAAAAAAATAATTTTTTACAAAAATCATATTTTAAACACTTAAATAGCTAGTGCCACCTGCAATTTTTAAAAACAAAATTTAAAATTCTTCCCCGCAATGAAAAATCTTCTTCATAAAATAAACAAAAACGCCCGGGAGGGGAAAGGGAAAGTTTGTCCCCTTTTATTATTATTTTATTATTTTTAAATTTAAATTATTTTTATTTTTTTATTACTAGCCCCCGCCCCTTACCCCCCTTTTTTTGGTTTTAAAACTCACTTACATAACGGTAATGGTGGGGAAAGATTGTGAGATGAAAGGGGGACCTCGGGTTTTAACGTTATCCAAACCCAAACGTGGGGCCTGACCATTCCACACAATCCCAAAGTTGTGTTTAAATTTCATATTTTGCCCAGGGGGAAAAGGAAGGGTTTTTCAATCAGATAAACCCTGTGCTTGGCCCGAGGATTTAACCCCGGACCCCCTAGCACAGAAGTCAAACCCCTTTCCCCCTAAACCGCCATTTTCACTTTTAAGTCCCCCCCCCCCTTAAAATTTTCAAAAAATGACATTTTAAATCCTCGGGGGGTTTGGGAACTGTAAATGAACAAACTTTTTAAATTGTTGTTTCCCCTTTTGGTTAAACTAGTGAAACCTTTCCTTTTACTTTCTGTCCCTTATCCGCCCCTCCATTGTCCTCTTTCCCATCTCTACCTTACCCGGGGTTACTAGAAAGTTTACTGCCCCCGAGTCAAACGGAGACCTTAATTTAAAGGGCGCACGCATTTTCGCTTATCACGTGACCAAGACCCCCGGTTTTTCGGGCGAGCGGGGCCCGTAAACTAGGGTTAAAGCTCTCCCCCCCAATTTTTTTTGGCGGGGTTTGGGGTGGGGGGGGGGGGAGAGAAGAAAGAACTAATCTAAAATTTTAAAATGCGGGGGGTTAAAGGGAAGGGGCCAAAAATTTCAGTTTGGGAGGAATCGTTTTGTGAGAACTGTTTAAGGGCCATGTCGGAAGAAATAAATGTTCCCAAACAAAAAAGTAGGGCAAACGAAGGGGGGCAGTAATTGTGATATCTAAGAACAGGATTTAGGGAATTTCTATTTTGGGTTTTTTTGCAAAAACAGGGCTTGGGGGAGTAAAAAGGGTTTCCGGTACTTCCCCCTCTAGGGGATAGCCGAACAAATTATCACTTTTTTAAACTTTCAAATATAATGTTTTGTGTTCCCGTGATAAAAAGGGGGAAAACGTTGTACGACAATAATTTAAAAAGCTTGAAATTTAATAAAAATTTAATAAAAAATAATACTATTCAAAAATTTTGGTGTAAAAAATTTAAAACTAGCGAGAAGAACCCTTTTTTTCCCCGGAAATAGAAAAATTTCAAAATTGAAAAAAAAAAAGTAAATAAAATTTTTAACCTATAAAATTTTTTTAAATTTAGCTAGTTTTTTCTCTTTTTATATGGGAAATTATGTTTTTTTAAATTTCCAGAAACAATAGGTAAATAGCATTACAGGAAGGAACCATAGGGGGTGAATACTTTTATTCCAGAAGGGCCAATAAGTTTAGGAGGGGAGTAGAGCCCGCCTAGCAAAAAAACAGTTATCGGTTTTTTTCCCTACAAAGGGGAATCTCAAAGGGAAATTTGGCGGGCCCTGGGAAAATTGATCCGTTTTTAAAAGATGAATTAAAAATTGGGGGATGAAAAGCGTTTCGTCCCCATGTATCAGAAGTAAAGGGGGCTATCAGTAAGATAGACAACTACATCTAAAAAAAACGCTCTAATACTTTGGGGTTTGCATTGTTTAATTTCCCACTCTCGGGGTTTTTAAAATTTAAAAGTTGAAATCCCAATTTTCCAAAAACGAAAAACCCAAACTCACAAAAACAACCCTCAAATCCCCTTTTAAAACCAAATTTGGTAGCCCAAAAAAACTGCAATTGTGTCCGGTTCAAGCAAAAAAGAAAAATTTAAAAAAGTATTAGGTGTTTTTTAACCAAGGCGCTCATTTTTATAAAAGGGGGGTCTTTTTTTTTATTTTTTGAAACAAAAACAAAATGCTCATTTTTAAACAAAATTTCTGTAAAACGTTTCTCCTGATTTGGATAATTTTATTCATGGGGCCCATTCTTTGGGGTTTTTGGAAAATTTTTTTTGGGAAAATTTTTGTTTATTTTTTTATTTTTTTTGGGGTAATTTTTATTAGACTTTTTTTGAGTCATTTTTTTAAAAAGGGGGGGGTATTTGAGAGAATTAAGTATAATTTAAAATACTATTGAAATTTTAAAAATGACATGAATAATAGAAACAAAATTTTTTAAAAAAAACACACATTGGTTGAGGGAAATTTAAGAAAACCCATTTTTTGGGCCCCACTGATCTTTGCATCCTCTTTAATGTGGGTTTCCCGGGAAAAAACCAATTCTGCAAAACCTGAAACTAACTGGGAAGGGGTTTCTTTTTGGGAGGGGTTGGCTGTTATTTAACAAAAGAAGGTTTTCCATTTTTGCGGCCGCTTTGGGTCTAAGGCACTTTTTCGCACTAACAAAAAAGGGCAAAGAAAAGGAAACCAAGCCCAAAAAATCGTATTTTGGGTGTTGGGGGGGTTATTTTATGGTAGTTTTTCCAAACCCTATAAAATAAAATTTCCCTCATTCCAAAAAACCCTTAGGGGGGGTAAAAATTTCATAATGTATTTCATAATGGGGTTATTAAGAGGGGCGGGTGCAAAAAAAAAGTTTTTTTTTAAATTTTTTTGGGAAATAAAATTTAAATAAAAACAAAATGAAAGAGTTTATTTGGGCAAAAGGGTTTTTTTAATTTTAAATTTTTTAAAATTTTTTTAAAGTTTTCCAAACAATAATAATGTTTCGTTTTAAAAATGGGAAAGCCATCATTGCGATTAATATATAAAAATTTTATTTAATTTTGATGATTTTAAAAAAAATTCGATCAGGCCAAAAAAGATGTGACGCCAATTTGATGCAGAATTTTTAAAAATATAAATTAAAAAACAAAATTTTTTTTAATCTGGGGTGGAATGGAAAAAAAAAATTTTGAAACTAAAAAACATTTATTTATTTTTCGTTACTTGTAAATTAAAAAGCCAACCGGAAAAGTCAAACATAAAGGGTTCTAGCTAACAAATTTTGGGATCCCGGGAGTTAGAGTTAAAATTAAAACAAATTACTAGTTATATTAATTTTTGGGTTTGGATAATGTTAATAAAACCCTTTCCCTAAACAAACAAGAGGATCTTTTGAAAGGGTTCAAAATTAATTTGACGAGGGCAATACAAAAGGTAATTTTTTCTTGTGTTTCCATATCCAGTTTTAAATCTACTAGTTTGCAATTAATGTTTTTGGGAACAAAATAGAGAAAATTAAAAAAACTCCATACACCCCGTTACCAATGGTTACATGGTTACATGGGGGAAAGGGCCTCCAAGCTTTTAAATATAGTGCATTTTAAATTTCTGTGATGGTGGGGTTTGGTCTCCCAAAGGGGCACGGGAAAGGCTCTTTCCAGGGAAAATTTATGAAACAAAATTTTCCCCATACCGCTTATGCAAAAAGGGGTTTTTTCCTGTAAAATTAACCTTCCCCATTCCTACCCCTTTGAAAGGAATATTATTTTTCCAGTTTTTTAACGTACTACTACTACTATTTAATATTACTACTAATACAAAAACCTTTAAAACCCCAAAAACCCTTTATCCCACAAAAAGGGCCTAATTTCCCAAATCGCCCCCAAACTGGTAGAGAAGAAGTGCCATCTTTTTCGGATAAAATAAAATAAATTTGGGCACCGCTTTTACCCCCTTTTGGGGATATCGCTTTAAGTACTAATTACCCCTAATAGTTTAAAGGGAAATTTGGGGAAGGTTGAATTAGAAAAAGTGAATTCCCCTTTTGCGGGAAGGAGAGGGGAAAAACCCAAATTAAAAAAACCACCCTCATTTCCCCCAAACCCGAAAATTCGAACCTCAGATCACCCCCCTCACAGTCGACCCTCAACACACATGCGGTTAGCCAACTACCCCCCGGGGGCGGGTTTTTTGGATATAAATCGTTACAAACACAACGGACCCGTGGCCGTTAACCTCAGTTTTCTATACCGTTTGGCCACTTTTTTAAATTTCCAAGTACTCCAAAATTTGGGCCCCTGGGGCGGGGCTGATTTGACCTCTTTTTCGACCCAGGGGTTTTGGGCAAAAAAACCCTTGGAAGAAACCCCGGCAAAAAACCTGAGACCCTCTGGACCTTTTAACCAAGTGCCCCTAATCAGAAACCCATGGGGGGTTTGGCCTCTACAAAAAATTTTTATTTTTAAAAATTAATACCTTTCACGAAATACACGGGAATTAAAAACGTCAATCTTAAACATTCCCTTTTTTAATCCCAAAGTTGGAAACGCAGTGCTAGCTTTATTAAAACAAAAATTAGGGTTTTTTTTTTTTTTAAACCCCCGTTTTAAACTACCCATTAAATTGCCCCAACGCTATTTTAAAAACACGATAGGGTTTTTAAGGAAAAGGCTATTTTAAGAAAGTTTACCCCCCCCTTTTTTCTGGGGGGGAAGGGTGGAAAACAATTTTTTGAAAAACCAGTACACCTGACCAATTTCCCCAAAACCTTGATTTTCTCCTCTTTCGGCAGCCCCTTCCCAAACGGGTGAGAATGACCCCCTTTAGACAAGCGGTAAACTGAAGGGGGTTTAAAATAAAAAAAGATAGTACTACATTAACCCATTATCGACTTTAAAAAACCCGACTCCCGGGGCCCGGAAAACCCTAGTTTAAGTGAAAAACTTTATATTTTTTTTTAAAAAAAAAAAATTTTTTCATTTATTAAAATTTGTAGAGGAGAAACTGAGAAAGTTTTTCAGATGAGAACATCCAATTTGAGGAGATTAGAACCAAATTGAATTTTTTTTTTCACAGATTCAAACGGTTTTTAAACTGCGGAATGTCCCTTTTAATACTCATTTTAAAAGGGAAAATTTTTTATCAAATTTTTAGATTCGTAGCGCACAAGGACGTCCCCTCCGAATTAGACTATACTTCTTTCTACGGGAGAAACGAGGGGGTTTAAAAAAAAATCCTGGGGAAAAGGTACAAAAGGGTTATTTTTTCTAAAAGAAACTTCACTCTCCGTACAACGTGGCTTTAATTTAACCTAAATATATAATTTTATTTTTTTTTTGCCTCAATATTTGATTTTCTTTGCCTGAAGTTTTAATTTCGTTTCGACCCTCACTTAACAAGGGGACCCTTTTTCCCCCCTAAATTAAAAATTTTTTTGTCAATGCGTTATTAAATTGGTTCTTTAAAAATGCACGTTAATATTCCAATTACAATGGTAAAGAAGGGGTTTAGCTAGCGGGGCTAGGGGAAGGGGTCCCCCGACCTCTTTTTTTAGGGGCTGGGGGTTTAAAACCTCGGTTCCGGACAGATTAAACTGATTTTACAAACCCTTTCCCCACCTCTTTACAAGACGTACATTAATCAAACTTGTGATGGTTGGGGAAAACTAGGCCTCCACCTTTGGGGTTTGGAATTCCACACTAAAGTGTAGGTTTATTCATTTCATCCAAAAATCACCCAAAACCCTTATCCCTTAGCTTAAGGGGCGTATAACCCGAACCCGGGAATTTTGGGTTCCCCGCGAAATAAAAATTAAAAAAAAATAATAATAAAAATAATAATGGGAAAATAAAACGGGGTAAAGTTTTCCTTTTTGTAATTTAAATTTTTAAAAAACATTATTTTATTTAAAAACAAACACACTTTCCCCATGAAAGCAAATTATTATAAAAATTTAAAAATAAAAAAAACATGAAATTTTTTTTTTATCACAGCATCTTTTTTTTTTCCTTTCTTTTTTTATGCCATATATGATAACTAATAGGGTAAGGATTTGCGGATGCAAAATTTTCTAGGTAATAGTCCCACTTTCTTGGGAAGGGGAAATGAGAAAAACCCTTTTAAAAAAAAACCACCAACAACCCCTAAGAATTTAAACCGATCTCATCTTCAAACCCGGCCAGTCTAGAATGAAAGTGGTGCTCTAGACCAAATTTGGCCCAAAACAGTGGGTAAAAAAAACACCCTTTTTTAAATTGGGGCACAGAAATTTTTTTGAAATTTTTTTCTAATTTAAAAAATAAACAAATTTTGAGCATAATAAAACACCCTATTCAGAAATTTTTAAAAAATTTTTTCTACCCCAAGGGGGCCCAAAAACCTTTTTAAACAAATTTTAAATTAGGTCTAGTTAATTTTAGTAAGTATGTAATTTGTAAAAATACCAAAATGATTTTTTTTTTTACCAAAATTAAAATTTAAAAAAATTTAAAAATGGTGTTTTTTTGGATCATAAACCAAAAAAAATTTAATCAAACAAGGGAAAATCTAACCAAAAATTATAAAAAAAATAAAAATTTTAAAAAGGGAGAAAAACCCAAAATGGGAAAAAAATTGATAACAAATTTAAAAAACGAATTTTTCTTTAGTTTCCCCAATTTTAAAAGGGACTAAAAAAGGGCCCAGTTTACCGATTGCCAAATTTATTTTAGAAATTACATTTGAATATAACCTTTAAAACCTTAAAAAAAATTTTTGGCCCAGGGGAAATTTTCAAAGGGTATGTAACTCAGTTTTTCCTTTTTCTAAAACCTTTGGGTTTTAAAAAATTTGTCGTAACGCTATATTGTCGATTTGGGGAATGGAATACTTTTTTTTATTTGAAATATCAAAACAATAAACGCTTTTTGGGAAAATAACATGCGATTTTATACTCTATAGAATTTATAGGCTCGGGTGGAAAGGTTTGGTTTGTTTTTAATAAGTTCTTTTTTCCAAAAAAGGCCCCTTTTTGTAAAAAAAAAAACATGTTTTGGGAATACATTTTTCGCCCATAGGCAACAGTAAATTAACTTTTAAAAAACCTTTTGGTGGCCGCATGGACTGAAGCGCTAATAACCAAATGGACTGAATTTCCCATGACTGGGAAAAATTTTGGGGGGTTTCAATCTTGGTCGGGGGTGCTGAGGTTTGGTTTTTTAAAAATGGGTTTTTCCAAATCCCATCCCCGCAAAGCAAGTACACTTCCTTTAAAAGTAAACTTCCCCAACCCCCAAACCCAAAAACTAAATTAAAACAACGCGTATAGCTTAACGGGTAAATAAGACAAAAGGTGGAAAATAATATGTATATATAAACCCTACATCCACGGGTATTTTTAAAAACCGACCCCCCCCCCCCCCCCCCGGGCCCCCCGGGGTCTGAAAATCACACTAAAAGGGTCGTGACATTTAATCCCCGGGGCCCGGGAAAAAAAGCGTGTCGTTAGTCGCCTCACTAAAGAGGGAGGGAAGCAGATTGTTAACATTTTTAAAGACTGTGTCCACGCATGTTTCGTTATGGCGCAAATTCCAAAATATTTTTTTGGGCCCGGCCAATGTCATAAGGGATTAATAGCCCCCAAAGGGGGAGGAGGGGAAAGGGTTTCTGGGGGCAAACCCCCCCGGGGAGTAACATAAAACCAAATAGCACAATCCCCAAAATTTCCACATCAAAATTATTAAAGCAAACACAATGCTCTTGGGGCCGAACGGATCGGCTAGGACTAGTGCTGGGGCCGGGGCCCTCAATAGGGTTTGATCTACTCCCGGTCACAGGGGGGGGTGGGGTAGGGGGGCAAGGGGTTTAGGGTAAAAGGGGGGGGGGCGAAGGTTTGCAAGCTAACAGAGACACAACGAGCTTTCCATAAAATTTTTTTACACAACTCCCCCTAACAAATTTTGGGGTTTTATGCTTTTGTACCAATAACCATACTTAATTTTGAGATTAGGAAAAGGGGAAAATTTTTGAGGAATAGTAAGGGTTTCAACTGTGGGGAGAGAGAGTGGGGACCCATTTTGTAATAACCAATATTAGTACTCCCGATCGAGATTAGAATCTTTATCTCCCTAAGATAATAGCGCCCTTTTGGGCCAAATTTGGGGGCCCCCAAAAAAAGGTTAAATAAATAGGTTTAAAAAAATTTTTCTTAAACCCGTTTCCCCCCTTTTTCTTATTTTTCTTACCACCGCGGTCTTACTACCGTTCCCTGCCCAAACGTTTGTACAAAATTTCGCTTTTGTTTTGGGGTAGGAAAGCTATTTTTTTAAAAAGAAAATTACCCGGACCTGTTTTTTTTTTGGGAGGGAAAGAAAAAAATCGTAAGATAAACCCCTAAAACCCCCCAACCGGGTTTCAAACACCTAGTCCCTGTTACCAAAAACCCGGAAAGGGCAAAGGTGACGCCTTTGTTTGCGTCTAAACGACAGGGGCTTGTTTAAAGGAAACATAACAAACCCTGCATAATATTTTTCCCCAATTTAAAAAGCACAAATTTGTAAAATTTAAAAACTTTCAACGTGATACAAAAAAAGAAAGAGTTTCTTTTTAAAAGGGTTGTTAACTAAGTGGTAATTATATTAATTTTTTTCCACCACTTTTGTTTTTTGTTTAAAAAAACAAAAATATTTGGGTTGATAAAATTGAAAATAAAGTTAAAGTAGAAATTTAAAATATAAAAAATCAATTTTTTAAAAAAAACGCTAGTTTTTGCAAAAAAATTTTAATTTTTATCAATGTACAAACAAATCATATTTTAATAATATTGCTCAAACGAGCTACTTTTATTCGTAGCCCCCCTAGGGGAAGGGGTAAATAAGGCCCTATAATTTTTTTTTTTTTTTTTTCGCCCCTTTTTTTTTTTAAATTTTTTTGTTTTTCCGAAATTTTTTTTTCCCCTTTTTTCCCCCAAAAAGGAAAGATTTAAAGGGGTGTGAATGATTAAAGGAAACTTTTCAATTTTCCAATAAAAATGGTGGGGTTGGGGGTGGATCCCTTTGAAAAAAAATTTTACTTTACTTGGGAACTAACCAAACCCTTTTTTACCGTTTGGCCCCCCCATTTAGAAAAAAAATTCCCTAGGTAAGCAAACTTTGGGGATTAACCAGGGCCCCCACCTTTTTGTTTTGCCCCCTTTTTTTTGCCGGCCTTAAACCATGGGGGATTTAAAATTAAAAAAATAAATTTTTTTCAAAAATTTTTGAAAACAAAAGCATTTAAGCAAAATTTTTTCAATTTTTAAATAAATTTTTAAAATTCAAAGTTTAACTTTTTTCTTTTTTTCAAAAAATTAAAAAAAATTTGAATTTAATTAAACATTAAAATTTCAAAAAATTTAATTTTTTTAAAATTTTAAACCCCATACAAAAATTTTTAGCTTTAAAAGTCCCCAATTAAATTTTTCAGGGTTTTTTGAAAAAATGAAAATAATATTACCAAGGGAAAACAGTGGGGAAAAACCCCCCAAAAGGAAAAACCCAAAAGAGAAGAAAGGGGAATTAAGGGGGACAAAGGAAATGCAAAAAGAATAAAAAAATTGGGGGAAGAATAAACCAAATAAAATTTTGAATTACTAACCCCTTACTGGATAAAAACAGTTAGATAATAAAGTTTGGGGGAAAATTAAATTAAACAATATGGAGTGGTTAATTGGGGGAATTTTTAAAAAACTCAAGAAGATTGGGGAAAAGAATGGAAAAAAACCAAAAGGATGGGGGCCCGTTTAGAAAAAGGGGAATTGAACCCAAAGATTGGGGTGGTTTTTTGAGGTGGGAAAATTTTTATAACTAACTTTATAAAAGGGTTAAGAAATTGTGCTGAAAAAAAACCATTCAAGAAAAAAATGGTGGGGATGAGGGGACTTTGGGGGTAAAACTAAGATAGGGGTTAAAGGGGTTTAATTTTTTTTGAATTTTAAATAACATTTTAAACCCTAGGAAAAAGGGTTTTTAAATAGATAAAAAAAAAAATAATTTTTAAAGATGTTTTAAATAACAAATTTAAAAACCTTAAAAAATTGGGAAATTTAACACGATAAAAACAAACCCAAAAATGTTTAATGAGGGGATTTTTTTATAATTTTAATTTAAAGGGAGAAATATTTTTAAAATATTTATAACCCTTTTTAAAATTTCGTCATTTTTAAGTAATTTGGAAAAAATTTGGTCCTAAGAAAGAATAAAAGGGGGGGGGGGGGGGGAAAAACAAAAGTAAAAATAAAAAAAAATAACCTGGCCTTTTAAAAAACCGCTTTTACACCTTTTTTTTGTTTTTTTTTTTTTTTTTTTTTAAAAAAGGGTTTTTTTTTTTTTTTTTTTTTGTTTTAAAATTTTTTTTTTAAATTTTTTTTTTTTGGGGGTTTTTTTTTTTTTTTTTTTTTTTTTTTTTTTAAATTTTTTTTTTTTTTTTTAATTTTTTCCAAAAACAACAAAACAAACACCCAATTTCGAGTAAAACTATCAGCTATTTGGGGGGAAAAATCGGGCAAAAAAAAAAATGTCACTTATTTTTTTTTGCACACAAAACCTAAACCTCGTTAAACTTTAAAAAACTTTAAAAAGACAAACCAAACATTTATTTGTGTTAACTTTTCTTTTTGTAAAAAACGGGTGTTTTAAAGGGAGAAATATTCCTTTTGATAGAAATGAGATCCTCGTATTCGACTTAAATGGGGAATTTCACAAGGAGTCAACTTACCAACAATCAACAATTTTTTAAAGGGGCAAACGAATTTACCGGGGAAAAATTTCTGAACCCCGGGTTTTTATTTCCAAAATATTGGTTTTTTCCTTTTCCGGGCACTGGTGTTTTTTGTTCTCGAAAACTTTTTAGTTCTCATCAGCATCATTTGAATTTAAATTGGGAACCGAGCTTGGGGAACTGTTTGATTAGTTTTATGAAAACAAATTTTAAAAAAACGTTTTTTTAAAAAATTTATTCGGGGTTTTTCAAAGATAACCAAAAAAAAAAATTATAATCTCGAAATTTGCAAAAACCCAAAAACGAAGTAACCCAAATTTTCATAAAGCAAAGGGGAAATATAAACCCAAAATTTTTTTTTTCTGGAATGAAATTTTTAAAATTAAAATTTACCAAGGGTTTTTACCTTTTTTTTTATGTCCCAAAAAACATTAAAAACTACCCTATAAAAATATACACACATAAAGGCTAAATTAAATTTAAAAAATTTTTAAAAGGCATAACCAAATAAATTTTATATTTTCATTAAAAAAGATCTATTAAAAAAATTTTGTTTTAGTAAAAAAACGGTAAAGAAAAAATATTCATTTGAAATTATCAGCTTAAAATTTTTAAAATCCTAACGCTGTGACCCCGGTGGGCTAAAGGGGGGGGTATCAGACTTCTATGGGGGCGGGGGGGGGTTCAAAACCTCGGTCCCGGCAAAGATTTAAACGATTTTCCAAACCCTTTCCTTCACCTCTTGGGCAAGACATTTTTGTGAATGTGGGGAATGGGCCCGGGGCCTCCACCGGGTTCAGATTCCACGTTAAAAAATGTAGGGTTTCCCCCCCTTTTTTATTTTCCCCAACACCCCAAACCTTTTTCACATTTTTGCCCTAAGGGGTAAAAAATCCGAAAAGGGGAATAAAACGGGGGTGCTAATAATAATTTAATAATAATAATAATAAAAATCCCCATCCTTAAATGTGAAAAGGAGGGACGATAACATACTAAATTTTTAAAAAACTAAAAAAAACCAAAATAAAAAAAAAAGGTCCCCCAAAAATTTAAATCCGGGGATTTCAAACTAAAGGTGTTTTTATTTAAATTTTGTTTTATTATATGATAAACCCAAATCCCAATAATTCAAGGAAAACCCAAATTTAAAAAATTTCATTATTTAAAAAAAAAATTGATATTACACACTAGCTACATTTTTTCAAGTGCTTTTTTTTCGGGATGTCTGGGTTTTTTTTGTGACGGGTAGGGCATGACTAGTTCCTGGGCGGAAGGGGCTTAAAAATCTATTCATAAAAGATTAAAATACAAAGAAAAATCACATTACACATAATTTTCCCAAACCCCAATAACTTTTATAAATCAAAAACCCCCATAAGAACCCAACAAATAATTTTTTTTAAATTTTAAATTTTAAAAATTACAAAAACTTTTTAACCAAAAAATTTTAAAATACTTTAGAAAAAGGGGACCATGATTTTCTAACAGATGGAAGAACAAATTTAATTTTCTTTGGAGCTTCATTTTTTTTCCCCTGTAACCTCAATTTTATTTCAACCCCCCTTTTTCCAAATACAGTAGATTTACTTCTCAAATATATAAATTTTAAAATCCCTACTCCCACTACCCTATTATTTTAAATTAAAAAAGAGGTTGGAAAGGTAAGGAAAGGGGGGGGAAAAAAGGGGGGGGAGGAAGAGAGGGCCAAAAACAAATATGAAATTACACGTTACGTCATACTACATTTTAAAATTTAAAGGTAGTACTTTTTTAATTTTCACAAAAAAATTGGGGAAATATTTAAATTATAATATAAATTTATGATTTGCCCAAGAAATAAAAAAAAACATTTATTTGGGATCTAATTTACCTTTGATAAAATTTATATTCCTTTTTTTATATTCCCTTCTCCATTTTTTTTTATAGTAGTTTAGTCTTCCCCTGACGACAAAATTTTTGGTGTTATTATTTCTCTCACACCATCTTTAGGGCTTTTTTATTATAAGGGTGGTATTTTGTTAAATACATATTAAAAAAAAGCTTTTTTAAAATTTTTGAGGTATTATGTTTAAAAACGTTTTGGGGGGAATGAAATTACCCTTTCTAAATCAAAAAATGAAAAATTTTTTAAAAATACTGGGACCTTTTTCTAAAAAGAAAAACCATTTTAAATTTACCTTTTTACCAAACCAAAAACCCATTTTAAATTTTAGGGTTCCCAAAAAAGTTAAAAATTTAAAACTTACCCCCACGTTTTAAATATCCGTTCGGGTAATACGCCATGAATTTTAAATTAAAACTAATGAGTTAGGAATATCAAAGGGTTTAATATAAGGGGAAAGGAAACCCCGCATTAAACGTGGAGGGGAAATGGAAAACAATTTAGGGGTAAAAAAAACCCCAGCTCACCAAAAAAGATTTGAACCCGATCGTCAGTCCTCAGCCGTCTATCTCAACAAGAAACTGGTTTTTGTTAGTTAATTACACCCCCCAGGGTTTTTTAAATAATAAAAACGATAAAAAATCTAACCTAAATATAAAAAATATATTTAAAATAATGTAACCAAAATTATGTATATATAAAATAATACGGTTTTTAAAAAAGCGAAAATTTAGGTTACACCGACAACGTTTAAAAACAAAAAATTTAGCTTAAATTTTTGTATTTTGAAAAATTTTCCCCAAAGGGGTGAGCAATCAGACCCCGCGTTAATTTTCCTTTTACCCAGGGAAAAGGTTTACTTTTGCATTTTTTTGGGAAAGGGTTTTATTGGGGGCCGAAAAAAAACTGACTAAATTTTCAAACCCCTTTTCCCAAACTGGCCCTTGGGTTCATTAAACTTCTCCCTTTCCTAAAAGTCTCATTGAGTTTGGGAATTTCCCCTGTTTGGTGCAAACCCCTAAATAAAAATAAACTGGAACCGGGGGGGGGGGGGGAGGGGGGATCGGGGCCCCCCCCCCCACCCCACCTGGAATAGAAATTTTTTTTCCAAAAATGTATTAAATTTAAATACCCTAAAATTAACGAATATGAACTTAAAGATGGCCGTAAAACAAATTTCCTAATTATTTTAAAGAACATTCCCCCTTTCAAAAATTTGCCGGAAAAAATTTTCTAAAATATCTTCAAATGTATTAAAAAAACAAAAAAAAAATTCCGGGAGAAGTTAAATCTAAATTTCTCCTAGGCCCATTCAAATTTAAAATAAACAAAAGGAGGGATCACTTCAAAACTTTTAGATGGGAAGTAGTTTTGAAAGATTTTTACTCTAGGACAAGCTCAAGTAAATTTTTTTTTGAAAGTATAGATTTTTAAAAATCTTCAGAAGAAAGACCCAACCTTTTCCCAAAAAGTTTAAAAAAGCATTCAAATTAAAATTTAAAAAATTTAAAAAATTTTAAATAAATTTAAAAAATTTTTAATAAAATATCTATATATACATATGCATAGGATGTGCTTTTATTTGTAAACATGGGGAACAAAATATTTGCATTGAAAAATTTTTTTTAAGCAATTTAAAATATCTTAAAAAACCTGAAAAGGGAAACCCAAAAAATTTTAAAAAACATTTTAGTTCTAGAATAGACACAACCCCATTCCCTAGGCCTTTTATCACCCCGTTGAAAAAATACCTCAATTTTAACCATTAATACACGTTTTAGTAGTTCGGGGGTCAAACCCATGACCCCGATTTTCCCCTAACAGAACCCATTATCCCGCTGAGCCAAAGGTTTTTTATCACGGGATTAACATTGTTCATAAGAACCTTAATAGTCTAAACCTTTGTGACCTGTTTTTACTTTCAATCCCAATTAGGGTTTGGGAAAATTTCAAATTTTTATTTATGAAAAAATTTTTTGACAAGTTTGTTTTATCATAAAAATATTTTAAACACCGCCCTTTTGTTGAAGGGGTTTTCATAAGAAGGGCAATATTAAATTTTTTAATATTTTTTTTAAATATTTTAACCCATTGAAAAAATACATATCAAGTTACGAAACATTTTTGGGGCCCTTTCTTTTTAGAAACCCCCCTTCACTCTAAGTAACATTTAGCCTGCTACTACTTTACCTTTTAAGGGAAAAACATTTTGCCTGACTAATACTCACTCTAAGTAACATTTTGCCTTGGGCTACAAATCTCCCTAATCTGTTTTGGGAAAATCTTTTCATCAAAGTAAACTTTAAATTTTTTTATAGATAAATCTTTAAAGACACTAAAAAAAGGGACCTTTGTTTTAATTTCACTCAGAATCCATTTTAAAAACCTATTAATTAAAAAGATTTAAAAAAAATTCTTTTAACAATACTTTATTTTTTCATCATTATAATTTTTTTTTTATAATAATTGTTTCAAAGTAGTACTCAATGTAGCAAACCCGCCCCCCCCTTCCCCCTCTCCCTCCCCCTTTTTTAAAAAATAAGAATTTTAAAAAGACTTTTTCCCCTCCACCCCTTATCAACAACGTTGGGGTGGTTTAAAAAAACATCTAAGAAAGTAAATATTCCACTTAAAAAATTTCAGCGCCCCCAAAACTTAAAGGCCCCAAAACTGGGGATCAAAAGCATTTCGAAAATACAACAAGGGTGATGCAAACCCGTACCTTATTATTTTTTGACTTTGTTTTCTTAAAAGACCTTAGTGTAGCCAAAACGTTAAACCCCCTCGCAAGAGGATTGTTGAGAAAAGATTAAACAAACACGGGGAAAGAGGGGGGAGGGGAAATTAAGACAAAAATTAAAGTTAACCCCGACCGGGTCCGTGTGTTTCAACGTCTGCGTTTAAAAAAGTACCGGGCCCTAAGGATAATTCCCCCTTTTTTCCCCCCCGGTGTTTGGGGGAAAGGCAAAAGAAAGGAAATACGAAAGGGGGGGACAGTGTCCCTCCATATTCCTGGTCGTTCGTGGGCGCAAATCTTTTAATAACATCATGCGCAAAGAGAGAAAAAGGGTGAAAAAGGGGACAACTTCTTAAGGATACCCGTAAAAGGAATTTGACCATAAAGGGGTTCTATAAGGTGGTCTTCTCTCTTTAAACTAATGCCTCGGATCCAAAAAAACCCTTTACCTATTAAAACTAGAGTTTTTTTCTATTTTTCAAAAACGTATTTTAATCGAGACAAATTTTCGAACTTGAAAAAAATGATTACATTTTTGGTTTATAATACCTCATACAAAAAAAAAGTGGGCTTACAATTTTTGGGATGTACTCAATCTTTTTTAAATTTTAAACATGGGGATTCCCTCCAAAACGGGGTTTTATTATTAAAGGGTTTAAAATTTTATTTTTTTGATTTTTTTTTTTTATTTTGAAACCCCAGCCTTATATTTTGGTTTGTTTTTTTTGTGACTGATTTTTTTTAAAATTAAAAAAATTTTTGGAAAAAAAAATTTAATGATTGTGTGTAAAATGGTTATTTATGAGGGGTTTTTACATCCCCAATAACAATGCAAATTTTATTTTTTGGGGGGGGAAAAAATTTCCCTTTAAAGAGTGAAAATTTGAAATTCCCAAAATTGTTCGAAAATACTTGTAAAAAATGTTTTTTCAAAAATTTAAAAATTTTAAAAGTGTTTACCATGATAAAAAAACATTAGCTAAATGAAATTTTAAAGGGGGAAAATTTGGGCCCATGGTGGTTTTCTAAAAAAGGGTTTTTTGGGTTTTTTTATTTTAGTACCAAATCTTTAAATGCCCTTCAGGTTTATAAGCTTAATTAAATGATTACGGCCCAATGGGTTAAAAATTAGGAAAGGTTTTAATTAAAAGAAATGAAACCCCCCATTTTCATGGGGGGAAAGTGTAAAACTAATTTTTGAAATAATAGTTCGACCGAGTTTTTTTTCGAATCTCTTCTCCCCCATCCTCGGGGGGGAAGTCAAAACACTACGCGTTAAACAAACCCCGCCACCGAAGGGGGAAAGGGGTAGTTTTTATAATAGGGAAAATTTTTAAAACAGGGACTTTTAAAGTTTAATTTAAAGAGTGTTTAATTTGTAGTATCCTTAAAATTATTTTTTTGTTAAGATAATATTTAAATTTTTATCACACTCTAAAAATATGTTCAATCTTAACCAAAAATTTACAAAGGGTTTAAAAAAAACCGAAAATTGATTCTTTAAAAATTTGTGTCACACACTTTGTAAACTATAATGGGGAGCATATAGAATGTGTTTGGGGTCTTAAACTATGTGACAGATGATATTAAAAATTTTGAAATTTTTAGTAACTATTTTTTCACGGAACCCGCCGCACATGTGGGAAAGTGGGCAAGAAATCAATCTCGAAAAGTCGGGTTTCCGGTGACGGGGGTGGGGGGTCAAGTATTTGAAACATGGGAGAAAAATAAAGGGGCCTTTAAAAAAATGGTTTTTTACCTTCTCTCTCCTTCAATTTGGGGGTATAAAATTTTCCCCTAAATAATGTGTAAGAACCCCACCCCATTCTAAACCAGGGCCCAGCAACCCACGGCACGTGGAACCATTTCGATTTTCCCGCGGGGTGGGTTTGAATAAAAAATCATTAAAAAAAACCTTTTTTGAGTTTTACCCTGATGTTAGAAAAAATTTTTAGTAACAAAAGTGTTTTAAAGTTTTAATGGTTCAATTGTTTTGTTTCTTAAAATTTTAAAAAAGGTCTTTTAGAACCCCTTTTTCTTTCAAACACACAAAATAAATTTGTATATTTTTTGGAATTTATCTGAAATTTAATAAAATTAATTTTTTCTTGAAACAAAATGGGTTTTCAAGTTTTTATTTGAATTTAGAAATAAAGTTTCAAATTTTTTTTTATACAACTCAACTTAAATTTGTTTAAAAACTTTTACAGTTAAAAAAATTATAAAAAATAAAAAGGAAATTAAAGGGGCTTAGTTTTGGGTTGGCCCCCGGGTGAGGGAACTTTGCTATTTACTTCGGGACAACACTTTCTAAAAGGTTTCCGGAAAACCCTAAACCCCAAAAAATTAAAAAAGAAATTGGGAAAAATGGGAAGATAGTACAGAAAATATATTTGTAATTGTGCAGGAAAGCCTCCAAAAGGGATTTCCCAACTCCGGGGAAAGTAATAAAAACACGGGTCAGTCTATCACTATCCCTGGGGCCCCCCGGGGGCTAGGGTCTATGGGAATTTGGGAAAATAAAACAGGGTTTAAAAGGAAACCCATGGAATTGGAAGGTAAAACAGGGGGGTCATAGGGCCAAAGGTAATTTAAGGAAACACAGGGGGTCATGGCCATAGAAATTTGGGAAGGGAACACAGGTTTTCATTTTGGGCCATTTAAAATTTTAATTAACACAGGTTTCAAGGGCCTATAGAAAATTTTGGGAAAATTTTAAAACAGATGTCATTGGGCCTTTTGGAATTGGAAGGTAACACAGGTGTTTATAGGACCAAAGAAAATTGGGAAGTTAACAAAAAGGGTTTATAGACCCCATAAATTGGGAAAGGGAAACACAGGTGTCATAGGGCCTAAGAATTGGAAGTTAACACAGGTGTCATAGGACCAAAAGGAATTTGGGAAGGTAACACAGGTGTCCCAAACCCATAGAATTGGGAAATAAAAAACAAGGGGGCATAGGGCCTATAAATTTGGAAAAATAACACAGGTGGGCTTGGACCCATAAAAATTTGGGAAGGGGAAAAACAGGTGTCAAAGGACCTAAGGAGGAAGGTAACACAGGGGTCAAAGGGCCTATAAATTGGGGAAAATAACACAGGGTTTTATAGGACCAAAAGAATTGGAAAGTAACACAGGGGCATTGGGAACTAAGGGAAATTGGGGAAAGGGAACACAAAGTGTTTATTGGGGCCTAAGGGTTTTGGAAGGGAACACAAAAAGGGCCTAGGGCCAAATAAATTGGGAAGGGAAGCCTAGGGGGTTTTCATAGATATAAAAAGTGGAAGGTTCCTAGGTGCAAAAGGGCCTATTTAAAATTGGAAAAATAAAAACAGGGGTAATAGAACCAAAAGGAATGGAAAAGGAACAAAAGGGCATAGGAAACCCATAGAAGGGGGAAGTAACACGGTGTCAAAAAGGGCCTTAGAAGTGGAAGGGAAACCCCAGTTTGTTTATAGGACCGAAAGAAAATGGAAAGGGAAAACAGGGGTTCCAAAAAGGCCGATTGATGTGGAAAGGGAACACAGGTGGGCTAGAACCCAAAGAATTAAGGGAAAACCCGGGGCCCTAGACCGATAAAAGTCGAAGGTTTGCACAAGGGGTCATAAGGACCCATAGGGAAATTGAAGGTAACACAAGGGAACATAAGGGCCGATAGAAAGGAAGGTAAAACAGGTGTCATAGGACCGATAGAAAATTTGAAATTTAAAACAGGTTGTCATAGGGGTCTATAAAATTGGAAGGGAGCAAAAGGGGTTACAAGGGCCTGAAAAGGGGAAGGGAACACAGGTGGTTTAAAGGACCTAAAAAATTGGAAGGAACACAGGTTCATGGAAACCTAAAGGAAATTTTAATGTAAAAAACAGGGGTCCCTAGGACCATAAGAAAATTTGGGAAAAACACAGGGGGTCATAGGACCTAAAAGAATTGGAAGGTAGGGACAATGCCAAAGGGCCTAAGGAATTTGGAAAAGGGAACACAAAATTTTTCAAAGGGAAACCAAAATGGGAATTTGGGAAAGGGAACACAGGGTCATAGGGGGCCAAAATAATTGGAAGGGAGCCTAGGTGGGGGATAGGACCTATAGAAATGGAAGGTAATATAGGTGTCATAGGACCTAATTTAAATTGGTTTAAAGGGAAAACAGGTTTTAAATAAAACCTATGGAATTGGAAGGTAACATAGGGGTTTAAAGGACCGATAGAAGTGGTAGGTAACACAAAAGGGGTCCAAAGGGCCAATAGAAGTAGAAGGTACCCAAGTTGCTAGGGGCCGAAAAAAAGTGGAAGGAAAAATAGGTTTTCAAAGGACCCCAATTTAAAAATCAAGGTAACACAGGGTCATAGGACCAAGAAGTGGAAGGGAACACAGGTGTCCCTAGGGCCTATAGAAGTGTTAAAGGGAAAACAGGGGTCCCTAGGGCCAAAAGAATTTGGAAGGGAGCACAGTGTCATAGGACCGGGAAAAAATTTGAAGGTAACACAAATTTCTAGGACCATAAGAAGTGGAAGGTGCACAGGAGCATAGGAAACCCATAGAAGGGAAAAGGTAACCCCAGGTGTCATAGGACCAATAGAAGTGGAAGGAAACACAGGTGTCATAGGGCCGAAAGAAGGGGAATAACACAGGTTTTCATAAAGGAAACCCAAAGAAGGGAGAAATGGAAACACAGGAGTCATATTTACCTATAGAATGTAAGGTAACACAGGGTCATAGGACCTATAAAAAGTGGAAATTAACACAAGGGGGGGGGGTATTAGGGGGGGGGGGAAAACCCATAGAAGTGGAAAGGAAAACAGGTGTCCTAGGAAAACCCAAAAGATTGGGGAAGGGTAGCACGGGGTCATAGGACCTATAGAAATGGAAGGAAACAAAAAGGGGTCATAGGCCTATAAAAGTGGAAAGGGGCCTCAGGTTAAAAACATACCACCAGTGACTATTTAAAAAAAATAATTTCCAAACCTTTTGGGGGTTTAATAATTTTTGGAAAAATTTTGGGGATGAAAATTTAAAAAGTGGAAAAATAAGACTAATTTTGAGAGTCGCAATTAAAGCCAGTATAATGGGGGGGAAACATAAGAATAAAAAAGCATTTTGAAAAAAACAGTGAGATTTTCATCTTTTTACATACTTTTTAAACTAGCACCGGTCTTACAAAACGTTTTGTGCTATACGCTTTAATTTCTAAATTTCTCCCAATGTAAATTTGGAATTGGAAAGGGGTTTTAATTTAAAAAGGGGGTGATTCAGCAATTTTTTCGTGGGGGAAAAGGAAAATCGGTTTGGAAAAAACCCCCCCAGTTTCCCCCACCGAGATACGAACTTCAATTTTCCCCACCTCGCAGTCTAAACCTAAACCTGAAACAATGCCTTAGCATCACGCCCTCTAGGTGGGTTTTTCCCAGAAACTAAGCAATAGTTTAAGTACATAATTATAACATGGTTTTTTTTCTAAATACAAAAGCTATAGACCCGGGTTATTAACAAAATAACTTGGGCAAAATTTTGGGGAAATAATGAAAATGTCAAACATCGCTCAGAAATACATGCCTTACAACATATCAAAAGCCCCCTTTAAAGTCCGAGGCTTGGCTATTTTTTAGAAGACCCCCCCAAAATTCAAAAAGTCCATAAATACCTAAAAATTTTTTTAAAAATGGGAAAAAAAAAAGAATAACGCTGAAAATTTTAAAAATAGACTCGGGAATTTTTAAACTTTAAAAAAAATCAAAAATTTTCTAAAAATTTCCAAAACTTAGCTTTTATGGGGAGAAACCCCAAATTTCAAAATGTCCAAAGTACAAAACATTATTTCAAGGGGGATAAAAATTTTAAAACAGAAAAATTTGGATTGACTCATAATTTTATCTTTAAAATTTCAGTTAAAAAATGCATTTTTAAATTAGCTTCCAGGCAAAAAAAAAAAATTTAAAATTTCATTCTTGTCCCGTTAAATTTCATCCCCCGTTAATTCCTAAATAACACCCAAAATACTCTCATCGCATTAAAAAATTTAATATTTTGAGTTATTTTTTTTAAAAATATTAATTAGGTTTTTCCAAAAGATTTCTTCACTTCCATATTTAAAGGGGGAAGGAAGTTTTTGCAAACTTTTCCCGAACACGACACATTGTAGAGCCGCCAACCCTCGTCTTTCAACGCGTTAGGGTTTGCAACCTTTCTTGCGCCCCAACAAAGACAAAACTTTTTGAAAAATTTAGATCTAATTTAAAAAGTAAATACAACAATAAAAAATTGCATCATTTTAATAATATTTTTTCCAAAAGCTCCCAGCCCCGTCCGTTGGTATGAGCAGATTATAAAACCCACTGTTGCACCGCAGAAACATCAAAAATGAGTGTTGACGGGCAAACCCTGGTAGGGGGAAGTACGGTGAATTGAAAGTACATGACAGACTGACGAGCAAAGTTTGGTATATATTTTATGACCAGCTCGTCTAGGAATTTGCAGTTCCTTTTTTGACAGAAATAAATAACATTCTCCTGCTGAAGATACTCTACAGGAGTAGCAAAGGAATTAAAAAGTTAGAATTATCCGGACACTCTTTATTTTTTTTTTGAGAAGGTCAAAAAAAATTTATTCCTTTTTTGAAAAGACAAGTCATAATCACAACCTTCATGTAAGTAAACAGGGGGTTTTTTTTTTTCCCAGACCAGACTTCTTTTGAGCCTACAATTTTGGTTTTTTTCAGGTTTGTCATTTTTTTTCCGGGAATTAGGAAAAGAGCTTACTGCTGGAAAGTGCAGGCACAGCTAGCATGTAAGGTGTCTGAAAATTCTAATGTTAAATTTCCCAGCGAAAACTAGAAACTGCAAAACAATAAGAAAAAACTGCTCCCGCTTTCTAAATTTTGGACAGAGATGCCCAAATCCGTAATGGGGTCAGGGGTTTTTTAAAAGGTGATTTTTTTTGGGAATTTCTAAAACCTTCCTGAAGGGGGGCAGCCAATCAAAATCTATTGCTAAATCTACTGAGGTTTTTTTTTCTGCCCCCTTTAGTGTTCGAGGACCCCTAAAAATCCGTCAAACACTACTGTTTATGGACAATTTTAAAATGTTTCATCAAATTAAGATAAAAATGTCATTCAAATAATCCTTTTGTCCTGGTTTCGGCCAAATAGTAAGAAGAAGGTACCCACCATCTCAATAAACACGTGAGGGGTAAAGAGGAAGGGGGAAAAAACAACCCACAATAATGTCAGTACTAGTCATAGTTTATTTTTACCCCGGAAAACCCCCCCTTCGGGTTTCCATCCAAGTGTTTATAAAAAAAAAGAGATTAAAAAAGATATCCTAGCCCGTATGGAATAATTTTTCGGAAAAAAAGGGTGGAAGCACGAATTTATTAAGAACAGAAGGGATGGGGCTTTGGGCTTAGAATTTTATCCTTACAACTAAAAAAAGAACCCAAGTCAATCCTGAAATTTTCTGCTTTTTTATAATTGTTCTCTTCAAAATAGTTTTTTAAGTTTGATGGACTTTTTGAACTTTTTGGTCTTCTACAAAAAAATTTAAGCCTCAGATTTTGGAGACTTTTGATATGTTGCTAATATGTATTTTGAGTCGATAATAAGTTTTCCTTTTTTCCGAGCTTTTCCGGGTTTACCCATTGTTTTTGGACAATATTTCCCGGACTACTAAA
>JBCFYV010001591.1:0-49044 GCA_039000515.1 Timema cristinae | reverse complement strand
TACTTTTTTAAAAAAAAGGTTTCAGATTTTTATCACGTCCCCCCCCTGAATTTTAAAGCCGAAAATTTCAATTTTTTAAAAATTTCCAAAAATTTGTTTTTTTTTAAAAGGGGGGTAAATTCTCAGGTTTGAAACTTGATGTGTGAGGACAAGTAGTTTTGTCCATTGTATAAAAAAATTGTAGTTGTTATCTTTCCCCTCATAAAAATTTTCCCCCTGAAAAGGATTTATTTTAAAAAAACAAAATTTTAGGCAAAAATTTCCCCCTTTAAAATTGAGATTATTTCAAAAGTACAACACAAACTTGTACCCCTTTATTTTTCCAAAACAAAATTATTTTTCTTAAGTGGATTGATCAAACAGAGGCCGAGATATTTTTGTTTCTGAAACCTTAAAATTGAAAAAAATGTAGCGTCTTTGTAAAACAAAATAGGCCAATTGAAAAAACCAAAAAAACAATAAAAAAAAATAAAGTCATTTTGAACTCCCAACGAAAGGGGTTTAAAAAACAAAATGGTTTTTTTTAAAAAATGCAAACCATTTATTTATTTTCTGGACCACTTCTTTGGACGACCCCCTTTTGTTCCCCATTGGTACCCCCAAAAAACTGTTACTCCCTTGAATATGGGCCCATTATCCTTCCCAATTGTTTGTACTGGTTTTCCAGTTGAAACCAATAAAAATTAATTGGACGTTAGACTCAAAGTCTCATTAACAGGGTAAAAAGGGGTGTGCAAACCCATGTGCTCCCCGGCGCCAGCTTGAGGGGGCGCTAAACAGAGCTAAACCTAAACTTACGTAGCCTAGGCAAGATATGAAAATAATCCCCAAACCCAACAACTCTAAACCTAACATAATCTAGGCGTAATAGTAGCGTTGCTAAGCATAACAATCGTTTTACTTTTTGATACTAACATGAAATTTTACATATTAGTATAATTTGTGGTGAGTAAATTATAGATTTTAGTGCCACTCTCAAAAGGTTACCTTACATTTACCACTTGAAAAAACTGTGCGTTTTTTTTCTTTTTTGCAATTACAGCTTAACGTAAGCCGTTTGTATTGCGATAGTGGTTTGTTAAACTTATAATAAGAATATAAGAAGAAAACATTGTCTACAAAATAGGTTCTTATAGTTTTATTTGTAGTCCTAACCGTTTTTGAACAATCTCAAAGTGAAAAGTTTAGCGTATAGCGTATAGTTAACATTTGTGGAGTTGCCCTTCAGATTATTTTCATAACACGCCCAGACTACGTTAGGTTTGAGGAATATTTTCATATTTTCCCAGAGTCCAATCACCTTGGGAAATGTGGTAGCTGGCAGCTAGCAGAAGATTTAAAGAACGGTAAAAAAACCACAATTAAATATAAATTGTTATTTGTCAACGTTTTGACCGCCAAAAGTGACAACAAATCAACATATTATGGTTGTGTAGGTCATGTAGCTGGCGAATGGCTTCATAAGCGTATATCTAGTAGTTTTTTACTAGCTGTCAGTTGCTACCATTCCTATGGTGAATGAACTATATTAGCCACCGGTTGTATAGGGGGGCGCCAAAAAGAAATACCAACTGGGCACGAAATTTACCTCGAGTCACCCCTGTTCGTTACGGTTGTCTTGTCGCGTTACATCCGGTCATTAGCCTACTCGATGTACATTATATTTAGCAATTCGTTGACTAATAAACGAGGTCGTTTACTTCATTTTCCTCCTTAAAGTACTCCCTTAGTTTTCAGAGATGGTCCAGGACAGCCTACCACAAACAACGGGGTCGTTCGATATCTACGCTAGTCACCCTTGCTGCCAAATTAGTTTCTACTTGATTCATCTGTAGTCTTTTGTCTATGGCCAAGATCAAGTGTATGTGACATTAGCCAATAAGAAGTGACAACCAAACTAATCCTACTCTTGTCGATTCTTCCATTCACCAGTTGATATCTTTGTCCATAGCACGCATCATAACCATTCACACTGTCACTATCACCACCATTATTCCCATCTTTATAAGTATCGTCCCAAACCACATCGTCACCACCAACAGCAGCGTTGCCCACAGCTTCAGATTTCGTCTCATGCTTAAAGCAAGTACCCCGAATCTCATTAGAACCCTCTGCACTCAATTGACCGCTCTCCACAGCATCAAGTGCATATTCACACAACGACCCCAACAAGACTCGACATGAAATTGAATCATATCTGGCAACAGTACCTGATCTTGCTTGTGGGCATCAGTTTCCATTCTCAGGAAACTGTTGGGTCTCGGGTTCTATTTCTGGCCTTTCCAGCTTTACCGCCTGC
This sequence comes from Timema cristinae, assembly GCA_039000515.1. Classification (NCBI taxonomy): domain Eukaryota; kingdom Metazoa; phylum Arthropoda; class Insecta; order Phasmatodea; family Timematidae; genus Timema; species Timema cristinae. The sequence goes on along the minus strand of JBCFYV010001591.1, from coordinate 46,745 downwards.
TGCATCCTGTTTCTACTTGCTGACTGTGAAAGCATCTCATCTGTATTGACATCGACTCCACCGTGTCCACTTTTTTTTTCGAGAACACATATTGTTAATTATTGGCACTATTGCATGCTGGTCATGCCTTCTTTTAATGATGTTATTTGTTCCAAAATCATACTCACCAACGATGTGGTCTATTCCGAAAACAATCTCTCCAACTATGCCATTTGTTCCGCCATATTGATGTTCAATGATGTAGTTTGATCCAATATCCTGTTTTTAAATTATGTACTACGTCATCTGGGCTTTGATTAGAGTTGCTAAATATTGAATATCATCTGCCGACACACACTGAGAATCCACGGTCATCTCTTCCGCAATCACAAACCAATCAATACAGCTGGCAATCTACCACTCCCAACACCAATATAACGCTGACCAGGGGGTCATGAACCATCCACACGTCACCGTGTGAACCGCGAGTTATCTAAAGAATATTTGGGTAGGTTTTTGGTTAAACGCGATTGAAAACACACGAAATATTCAAGGTTTTTATTATTAACATTAAATTAAACCCATACATTTAGTTTAAATTTAAAGTCAATGAATTAAAAATTAAAAGTCATCATTAAGTATGTAAATTAATAAATATATAAGCATGAAATTGAATAAAATAAAATAAAATAAAACAGCTAATTGATAAAAATACAAACTACCTAATTTAAATATTAGTCTCTTATAATGTCCATCACTACACAGTTCACGGAAGGTGTCTACTAGAGTGACCGGATCTCATAGAGGGGGGAAAAAAATGTCGGAATTTTGTTCGTCTGGACCCCACAAAACGATTTCCCTTTCCAGATATTGAGATAGCCGAAATTTGAGCTCGATTAAACGACGTTAAACCCGTGCCGCTCGTCGCTCAAAGTTTGAAAAAAATCCAAATTTTTTGCCAAAAAGCTGACATATGGAGCCAGAACGGTAAATAATAAAAACACGCTTAATATCTCAAAAGAAAGCTAATGTTGTTCTTCAAAATTTATATTTTATACATAATTGTTGTTATTTTAAGTCAAAACAGAGTTACAACAGCCTTTAGTCCCAAAAACGTGACCTGGTAACACTAGGAGCATACTTCGTATATTTTGTTATTAAGTGATAAATTTTGCTTTTTTTTGTACATTTTTGAGTTTAAAGTAGAAATATAATTAAAAAACAAGTAAAACTGATAAGTCTAATGACATTTTTTATTTTAAAATATAAAAATCAGGTATATAATACATACAAAACAGACACAGAAAAGATACAGACGTAGTACCTACATGAGTTGATAATTTTACATAGTTATCTAATCTATTCTAGAGCTTTTGTTAAAGTAGTTTTTGAAACGTCAGGATATAATGCTTGCCATTTGCTTGCAACTTGCAGGAAATATTGCTTTTGGCCTTCATCTTTTGTCAGAAGGTTGTTAAAGTTGGTTATTAATTTAACACCACGCTCAGCCATATCATTAACTACTTTAAATGTTTTGACAATTTTCAATCCTTCTTGGAAGTCATTATTTTGAGGCCAGGTGTTTGGATGTTGTCTTAGGAAATCTGTTTTTATATTAAATCGGTTAAAGAATGTAAACGTTTCTTTGGTAAGTAAATTTACCAATCCTCCATCAACTACCTCTTTTAATTTTTCTTTCCTAACTTTTGGATTTACGACCCTAGCGTGCTCTGATGATTCATCTGTGCTACTGAGCAATTTATTAGCCATTAACAACTTTTCATCGTCTGTAATGGTGGGATCAAAAAAAGATAATCCACCAACTCTACATTCAAATACCACAAATGGTTCGAAAATTTGGTCAGGGCTATTTCTGCAATGTCGTTGTCACATTCTTTATAGTCTAACAGACTATGCAAAATAACTAAATCTTGCTTTGGTGCAAGATAAACTTTTGAAGTATTGAACCAAGCTTTACAATAAATTTTAACTAGGAAACAGAAATGACACGCACAGAACTTTCTTCTTCTTTAGACATCTTAAATTGACGACGAAAAATGAACATTTTTAAGCAGTAAATAGCCTTTGCCATCCACCTAGCGTGATGAATGGCTCCTGGAGTTCTAAAATCCACAACATTGCCGTCTAGTGCTCCAACAAATACGAGAACCAACTGCAATAGCTCCTTTTAGTCATCTCTGGGGTGGCTATCAGTTAATTTGGTCTCTAATTCAGCAGTAACATTTGCAATTACTTCTGGAGTTAGCTGCTTTTGTATTAGATTGTCACTGATACCTGTGTCGTAGTTTCCTTTGTCTATCTTGGGCCACGCAGTGAGGAATCTATTAAAAATGTCTGGATGAGGTCCAGTGGTTGATCCCATTTTTGTGTCGAATACGCCTCTTAACAGAATTTCCAAGATATGGTGACGGCAAGCTAGATATAACAATTCTCTTCCTAACATTTGCTCCAATATGACGCATGCTCCTTTGAGTCTTCCGTGTTGGATGCTTTAGTGTCGAAGCACATCGCCTTGACGGTGTTGGGAAGACCCCATTCATGTAGGCATTCATATACGGCTACGGCTTGCTACTCTCCAGAGCTGTTTGCTGTTACAGGAACTCCCAGCAGCTGTTCCTTTTCGCCATATGAAATAGCAATAGCTAATCGCTCACATTGTTCATTTTTTAAAACACCCAGTAAAAGTTTACCGTCCCAATGGACAACCACGGGCTCTTTTCAGGAATGTTTACTTTATCAAAAATTATTTTAGTATATTGTTCGCTGAACATTTGCCTTCTATAATGTAATACAGTTTTCGAGACTTTGTACTCAAGAGGGTCAAGGTTTAGTGCTTCTAGAGTAGCTATTAAAATTCTCGTGGCATTTCTGTCGGATACCTTACATCGATTTAACAAAATGGAAAATTTCATGTTTAAAATCTCTTTAACGGCCCTTGCAAATGAAACTTTCATCCTCTTGCTCTCAGATGGTCCTGGATCTTCTACAGCTTCTTCAGGGATGTCCATTTCCTCCAAGCTCTCAAGTTCCTGGTAGATGCTATCCTCTTCAGTGTCCTCTTCTTCTTCTCCTTCTTCGAACTTGTCTTCATCATCCGTCTCTAAGAAGCAACAAAAGAAAGAGAAAAAAAGACTATAGAAACTAGTCGTTTTAGCAGAATAGTAATAATACATAGGTAATAAATTACCTACTTCTAATTATCAATAGGTATTATTTAAAAAATATCTATTATCTATTATTTATCTATTTTTTAGAATAATAATAATAATAAACTCACCAATATATAAAGTTTCTTCTTGGATTTGTCGGTTCATTTTTGCAAGTTCCTTTTGCGCCTTGATTTCTTCAGCTCGAGACAACTTGAGATCCACTCCAGTCATGGAACCTGGGCGGCCCTTCTGCCTCTGTTTCACGAGAAACGCCTTATCTTCTTCCGATTTCATCAGAGCCAAGGCATCTTGTTGAGCAATATCAAAGAGATCATCCAACTTTTCAACAAACTGTTTAAATTTGTTCTTGACCGTTTCCGATGTTTTCATCCGGTCTTTTTGAAGAGTTCTCCACTCGGCGTGAAGTTTTTCCAGCTTAGTAATTGCATCTTGCTCATGTTTAGTCGGGATTCCAGCTTTCTCCCAAAAAATGAACACTTCTCGTATGGCAAGTTTTGCTGATTCTCTTACAGTTAATTTCACAGCACGTAAATTATAAAATAAAACACACAAAACTTGACGATTTGAGGGTAGTTTACAACCGGTGATCTGGTGAATGGGATAGCCCACAAGAATATTTTATCCTTGGTCCGGCTTTGTACACCTGATGTGAATGCCATTTCAGAGTCCAATAGGTAAATAACAGTTAACAAAAATATATTACAAATTTTAATTTCAATAAAATGTTTTCAAATGTCTTTTAAAATAATACTATAATAGTTATAAAAACAATAACACACACACTTGGAAAAAAAATACGTTAAAATATCTTCACTAGATAATTGTTCGATATAACCAGCTCAAAGGCACTTTAGAAACTAAACTGAATAAATAAAAGGTCGGTTGTACGCTGAAGTAAAATCACCATCCCTAAAATATAAATTAGATTCACCCTCCTTTTCACCTGTCAAACGGGTCTTTCTTTGGTAAACTAGTCAGGTAATCCCCTTATAATAAAAGATTAAATTTGAACAAAAGGCTCATTATGTTTGAAAATTAAGTTCCAAAATACTTTTTAACAAAAAAATGTTAATTCCGAGACACATTATGTAAAAACCCGTAAAATTCCTAGAATACTCCCAAACTGGCTCCTAATGGTACCAGGTCACATTTTTGGGGTCAAATGCTGTTGTAACTCTGTTTGACTTAAAATAACAACAATTATGTATAGAATATAAATTTTGAAGAACAACATTAGCTTTCTTTTGAGATATTAAGCGTGTTTTATATTATTTACCGTTCTGGAGTTATGGCTCCATATGTCAGCTTTTTGGCAAAAAATTTGGATTTTTTCAAACTTTGAGCGACGAGCGGCACGGGTTAACGTCGTTTAATCGAGCTCAAATTTCGGCTATCTCAATATCTGGAAAGGGGAATCGTTTTGTGGGGTCCAGACGAACAAAATTCCGACATCGATTTTTTGCGGTCACCCTAGTGTCTACGTAACCTGTGTCATTCATGTAAATCCTCCATTTTAACGGCCCTCACCCAACACGCTGGTCCACTCACTACACTAGCCTGGGTTCTGACTGAGATCACCTTGCTGGCCACCAGCCTTGCATAAATAGGGGTCACCGTAAAAGTCTAATGGAAGTCTCCATTTCCAGAATACTGGATTCAAAGAAAGTGAACCCAGTCTCTTCTATATTTATAACTTCCCTTTCATGTAAGCTCACCCCCTCCCTCCGCCACTAAACCACTAGCTGTAAAGCTGGCCTAGCTACCTACTAACAAGGATGGAGAGATAGAACTGTAAAGGCAAATCAATTACAAATGCGCTGGCTTCATAGTCAGACCGTGATCTCGTTACATTATATATTAAAGAACGTATATATTCATATAATAATAGTATGTCTGTCTCTTGCCAGTAAACTTAAAAGGTATTCAACAGATAGAGACGGCACTAGTTATGTTGTACTTCTTATATCTCAGGGAACCGGGCAATGTATTATATAGGATGATCATACGTACTGTTTTTTGGGGGTGATTTCCTGTTGCCCTACAAAAAATGTTGGCAGTAGACTCATAAGTATTGTTTTTTAACTAAGTATTTATAGAATAGTTTATTTTTGAAACTACGAAAATTATATTATGAATTGAACAGCATTTGCACAGCGAACATCACCCTTGAGTTGTATTTATTTGATACATTATATTTACAAATTATATTTGTTAAAAAAGCTATGTAAAGTACATCTCAGGGTTATTTCGTAAATAAAATTCGAATGAAGAAGAGTTGACTCAGCTAATGTGTTTGTCAAACACAACTTTAAAATGTTTGAAATAATTTTGGTATCCATATTTAAAAAATGTTTGCTATATACAAATGTACTAGTTCAAGGTGGCTCCTATTTAATGCCAGGTATCAATAAGTATAAGTTTACTAACGATGTACTGTACAGCAAACCTTTATACTTTTATTATAATATATAGACTGCTTTCGTGTAGTGCCTCACATATATATATATAAAAAAAATATTTTCTATTAGTAATTTTCATTTTTATTTCAGGATGGACGTATAGTTCACAAACAAACGAAGCTTTGTCTGGATACTGCTGGATTGGGTTTCTTCTCAGATGTGGAACTTAACATCTGTAGCCTGGCCAACTCTCAAATTTGGAAATGGGATAACTACATTATTTAACTAAAGTAGTTTTAAAACTAATTTTGGTAACGTAGGTAGTATATGATGAAAATTGTACACAGCCTGCTAAGCTCCTATAGTAAAAACACGACAAAATGTATTATTATATAAACAAATTAAAGTTCCTATAGTAGATTAGACAGGAGACCTATGCGCTTTTCATAGTCACATAAATTTCCGAGTAATTTCATTAAATTTATATTTTAATACCATTGTCGTTTGCGTTGGAATTGAAGGAGGAAAAATTCTAGTTGTTTGTAGTAAGGTTAAGCCAGGAAGGCCCTGATAATGAAGAACTACCTACACTTTCTATAACGGGTTATCTAACCTAAAGGTAAAATATTTCTAGCAGAGCCTGATCATTGTTCAGTGAGGCTTGCAGGGTCTTTCCTCTGCCAGATGAGAAAAGTTCTGCTTTGGTTGGGTGAATTTCAGTAGGTATAGATGGAAATTTGTTGTATGAAGTTAGACGAAATTCGTTTTAATTATAAAGTTGTCTCAAGTAATAAGCCTAATACACTAGGAACAACTTACTTCTTTCTCCATCATTAGTATCTAAAAGCAATCTAATCCTATTTTCCTTCTTAAAGAATAAGCCTACTGCTAGTTTCAATCACTTTCATTAATACCGATCACTTGTATACACCCAGAATTAACTCTACAGATATTCCTATTATTAGATATTCAATATCCTTCTAATCCCATTAAATTTTATTTCAGCTTAGAAATATTTTTTTTTACGGTGCACAATACCAAATAATTCAGATTCGTGATTTAGTACTGGCACTTGGAATTGGGTTGATAAGTGTGTGACTGTCTGCTCTCTCCCGATTCCATTTAACTTGATGGTACATGGGGAGGCCTTGCAATATATGTACATCTGCCTTTAACTCACAGTTTTATAAACATTGTAAACAGTTAAAACTATTTCATTCTTGTTGAATTAAACAGAATAGACAAATACAAATATATTGGAATAGGTTATTACAAACCTCCCCAGTGTAGCTTAATTAACTTCCTTAATGCCTTAGACAAAGAAATGGTGGTATGACAATATATTCCTTCTTTTTTTCTAGGTGATTTTATTTTAATGTCAAAGTCAACATGAACACTAATGACGTCAGCATGTACCAAGTAACTTACCTAACAAAGGGTTTCAACTTACATAACACGTACCCAACCTGTGTTACGGACTCCTCCATCACATTAAATGACCTTTTTTTATTCAAACACTACACTTAACATATCAACCATTAATAAATTATTGAGAGACTACAATAGTATTCTAATTAAAACAATAGAAAAATGTATTATAGGACATTTGGCTGTATATTATAGAAACAATTATGTAAATCAAACTAGCTTAACACTAATAAGCTCAAAACAACACTTTTATAGTTTAGAGATTAATTTTGGTAGTATTCAGCGTCGGCCTGGTCAGGTCGTCTAGTCGGCGATCGCCGACCAGAATGGGCCGACGGGTCCCCAAAGGAGGCCCACAATTTGTATTCGGTTTGGGGCGTGATTTTCTTTGGGGGAACGTAATACAACTTCTTGCACCATTATGGACTTTCACCAATTTGAAACGATGATGTTTTCCCCAATCCTATAAAAGTTTGAGGTGAAGAAGTGTCCCCACTCCAGATGTCCCTTCTCAGAGAAAAGTGTGCGTTGTATTGTGACACGGGTACGAGAAGAGATATTCACTGGATATGTTTTTGTCTAAAAAAATTTAATACTAAAATGAAAAAGTTTTTGGGTCAAAATTGAATTTTGAGAAATCTTCATAAATCAGTCGTTTATAGTTTGATGATGGATATATGGTATACAAGAGGTGGCCATAATGGATCAGTTAGCTTATTGTGTTAGTTTTGTGAATCATGTTAAAGTATACTAAAGTTTGCTGCAATAAATCCGTGGCGTGTTCTGAGAAAATTAATAGGTCTTCTGTATTATAAAGTTGCAGGGGAAATTTGGGGGCCAAGGACCCTCAACCACCGTTGTCCAAGGACGTCAAGGGACTATTTCAAGGGAAATATTTGAATATGTCTGCCTATAGAACAGTGGTACATTTATTATTTCCCCTTAACCATATGTTATCATAGGAAATTTTAAGGCCTCCCCATCCCTTACTCCCATATTCTCTCTTTTTTTTTATGTATCCATAAAGATGATTACCATACACTCATAATGTAATAAAAGTGACTCCATGGTGTCAGCCTGCATTCAGTCTATACCTGCCAAGTGGCTTCCAAACTGTTTGGCGAATTAGTGCCTACTCTTGCGTATAGAGGGTGTGAATGGTCATCTCAACGATGCCTCCAGCCATTAAACTTGGAGCCATTAATACTTAATTTGAGTATATAATTATTTATCCACAAGAGGCTGAGTCCAGCCCATTCCATACACACTGCTTCCCAGATAATCTGGAAAGACTTCTCTCAGAAAATCTGGAAGCGCGGGAATCAAACCCGAGACCTCCGGGTCTGTAGCCAGAACCTCTGACCACAAAGGTGGTCCTCAAATTGTAATGAACCATCAAAACACAGCAAACCGCAGATCATCGCAATTTCTACATGGTTAGAAATTTAAGTTAATATTAATGTCGGGGCTAAGAATGATATGAGTACATTTCTGAATGCATAAAAGGAACAGATTCTATTCAATTAATCTAGTGTAATTAAAAGCGCACAGTTAACAATACACAAGAAAATAATCATAATAAGAGTAAATTGAAGTGGTACAAGCATCAAGCGTCCATCAGATCTTGGGGGAGGGAATCAGGCAGATTGTCCAACTCACGTTGCAATTAAAAACTATTTCTTAAAGCCTAGCTTATCTCACACAATGCAGCTTGGAAAAAAATAGTCTCCCAAATTGAGAATTTATGCTCCAGAAACTATTTATATGTGTAAACTCTGACTATTATAGGTGTTAAGTAATATATTTAAATGAAATAGAATACAAGGTGATATTACAATGGCTATTCATATTATAGCCTACAACACACGTGCTCACACGACTCACACAGAAAGAACTGTCTGAAACAAAAGAGAAACGCTGGGCAATACAGAGATGGCATGAGTGTTGGCTTACAAGTACATGTGATTGGTGTAGCTTACCTACTAATAGCATAAGAATTACAAACGTTAGTACAAGAATAGGGTAGATTATCTTGGACTATTAATACTCTATCACTACGTAATTGGTTTATTGTTAAGATATTTACACATATCTTTTGCTGTAAGCAGTGGTGCACCCAAGATAGAGAGGGGCAAACAAGGTTTTTGACCCCCTTCCCCAATACCACGAATATTTTAATAGAAATTCTAATAATAAAACTATAACTAAAATATTTAACATTGAAGATGTATCGAATGTAGAGGTTACATTTTAGGACCAGGCTTCTGACTTAAGCCTAATATTCAAAAGGTTTACCGTTACACAAAAAAATTAAAAATTAAAAAAGCGCACAAATATTAGCTTCGATAACATTTGCATTATTTAAATCTCTTGGTTACTATAAAAACTACTTCAAATTAATTTTAAAAGCATTTAATATTCATAAATATTATCGGCCTTCATGAGTTAGGGGGCTGTGCAATACCGAACCCGCTCTCTCCATCAAAATTTCATTCTTGATACAACCTTGATTGAATACCTCCCCCAAAGTAAATGTCTGGGTGCGCCACTGATTAAGTAATTTATAAGAAATATATTTTATTTTACCTTTTCCTTCTAAATCATCTTGAAATTGTGAGATCTCACTCCTGACTTTGGGAATTCTTTGATGTATAATTATAAAAAAATGACAATTAATAATAAGTCGTTAATGTAAAACAAAAACTAAAAGACCACTTTTAAAACACCATGAATCCTTTCTACTAAAGAAAAAACAAGAATTACCATCAACTTCGGAGTAGTAATTGCCAGGGTGTATCTAGTCGACCGGAAATAAGAATATTGGAGAGGGTAGTTATGTAAGAGGTATTTAAAAGTGTATTACATAGATTATGTGACGTATGACGTATGACAGTGACGTCACAAGGACATGACGGTTATTAATTGATATTTTCCATGCTGGTGCCCCCACCATACTCGTCGTAATTTCCTTGAAAACATGGTGATTGTATCAGAGCACATCCTATTATGATGAGTAAGTCTTGAAGGATATTATTACTAAATAAATCAGTTTTAATTATCTTCTTTGGATTCAGCTATAGTATTTTTTTTTTATAAGGATTCATCTCGTGAGTGTTATTTTACACACTTGTAGTATTTTCCTCTCGGAAGCATGGTGACTCTATCCGAGCCCATACAGTCGGGAAAAGTAGGTGTTGAAGCAGATTATTCCTAAATATGTCAATTTTATTTCTCTTCTTTGGATTCCGCTATAATAATTATCATAATTTAGTATTTTTATTTAGGCTCATGGTGTGGATGTCAATTTTACATAATTGACATGCTACAACTCTCCTACCCTTCAAAGGAGGCTCTCAGCGTGGGAGTCAACAATTTATGGCGAGGACACATCCACTAATACATCTTTCCCTTTGGGAGTAGGCAACAACAACTACACCGAAGTTATCCGGCTTGCAGAACACGCTCGTCCTCTTCTTTCATGGCACAAAACAGAGATCCAAAGAAGACCATTACCGATGGAAAGGAAGGGAGTGGAGAAGAAAAGTCAGATAGAGGGCATACACAAGATTACCTCAGATTCACGTACAATAAAGATTTGAAACAAAAACCCAACAAGGGTAATAATTAAAAAATCTTTATAAAGATATTTACTTTACATATTAATGGTTACAACAGGAAATAGATCAAATATATTGTTCTTATCAGGAGAAAATTATTAATAGATCTAGATTCTAACTGAATCTTTCTAATGATACTTTCAATTTAATTTAGATATACTTTATACACATACACATAGCTATGTGTGTGTCTACTCCTACAAAAATGTACATTCATCCTTTAATGTGAAGATTGAATATAGGATTTTCCATCTACTTTTAATTTACATATTCAATTTACGTTTTTACAAATAAAGATTACCTCTACATTTTCCTTTTCTACTAGATTTATTAGGAAACTTCAACACAATATTATAGTTAGCATTACAAATTATGTCATTTTATAACATCCCTTATATACAGATATACAATACTTATGGTAACTTCTTTAAATGGCTTACATGGGCCCGACGACTTTGTTGTCATTCCCCACGAGTTCGATTAGTACGGATACAGGAGTTAAGAATGATCTAATTCTCCATGGACCACCCCACTTTGGAGTGAGTTTGGCAGAGATCCTGTCGGCAGCTGAATTCAATTGGAAGTTCCAGCACATAACCGTGTCCTTTACAGACACATTTACAGGCAACGGACCTCGGTTGTAAGCCACGGCCACCCTGGCCTGGATCTCCGCAAATTTACGAATGGCAAATTTACACCTTTCATATAAGAGGGGATCCCACAATCCATGCAAAACACATGTCATGAAAAATCTTGGTTTCTAAAACACGGTCCATTATCAATTACTATATTTCCAGGAGCACCAAAAATCGCCCACACTCGATCAGACAAGTCTTTAACGGTGGTTGAACCTTTCATGTTTTTAAGACGGATAATAACAACAAACTTAGAAAACCATCGATGAGATTAAGAACACAGGTATTCCCATTGGTAGAACGAGTGATGGCCCACGAAGTCAACAAACAAAATATCCCAGGGGTTATGAGCGAAATCTGCAGCGTGCAACCCATAACGAGTGTTCTGTGGAGGCTTGGCACCTAAACACCCATCACACTTCCTAATCCACTGTCTAACATTCTGGTACATATTGAGCCAAATAAACTCCTATGCAATCTTACGATGCGTTTTCAAATTCCCAAGTGGCCTCCAAAGGAGGAGTTAAGAAAATATCTAAGAATTATATCCCTTAATTAATTAGGAACAAAAATATTTCTACCTTTGTTGTTCTTACCCCGCACACATAGCAAATCTCTATGTATAATAAAATCTTCTACATTATCCCCTTGACCTAAACGATCAATAATCTCCCTACAATAGGGGTCATCCAGTTGATGTGCTCTTAAGGACACAAATGATTCAGGGATAGTACTAATTACATTTATGTTAGTAGGGTTAATACAAGCAAGTATTGGGAACACTCCCTCATTGATGCGTGATAAAACATCAGCAACTACATTTTCTTTCCCGATACATGTACAGTGGTAAATTTGAATTGAGACAACCTTAAAACCCAACGACTAATCTTTCCTAATTGTTTAGGGTGATTAAACACCCAAGATAAAGCACTATTATCTGTATACAAAACGAACGTGCGTTGTTCTAGATAATCTGCAAATTTCTCAATTCTAAATACGCATGAAAGGGACATTCCTTTTCATACGGACAGTACATCTTCTGAGCCTCATTTAAAGAATTGCTTACAAAAGTTACCGGAAGTAACCCTTCAGAATATCGCTGAGACATGACGGCCCCGAGGGCATAGGATGAAGCATCTACCTTAAGTTCAAAAGGAAGCAAAAAATCATGCATTCTCAGTACCTTAGGGGACACCAAACTTCGTTTAAGTTTAGAAAAAACGGTTTTTTGTTCATTTCCCAGGCAAATTGTATACCTTTTCTTTTTTAACTGGTTTAACGAGCTGCAAACTCCGAAAAAGAGGAATAAACCTCGAATAATAGGCACACATCCCACAAAGCGTTGAACTTGTTTCAGATTATTGGGGGCTGGAAAATTAACTATAGGAATAATCCGCTCCGGGTCTACAAGGATATTTCCCTAGAAATTACACAACCCAAATATTTAATACAATCAGTGCCCCACGTCACTTTATCCGGGTTCACAGTTAGACCCGCCTCTCTAAGACGCTGCAAAACTTATATGACATGTTCATAATGCTCTTCTAAGGACTGACTATACACACAGGTGTAGTCTAAGTAATTAAACGCAAATTTGAATTTAAAATCTAACAAAATATGGTCTTAAACTCGACTCAAAGCTGCTCCTCCACAAGTAATCCCAAGGGGGACTCGATTATATTGATAACAGCCCCAAGGGGTAGCAAAAGCTGTATATTGCTTAGAATCCTCAGTAAATGGACATGAAGAAAACTAGCATTCAGGTCTATTAAATTAGTTAATCTAAATGTTGAAAGGCACTTTCAACAGTGGGCATAGGGTAAGGGTTAGAGAAAATCTGTTTATTCATGTTCCTGTAGCCGACTATCAGTCTATGTCCGCCATCTTTTGGGGGATTATAAATGCAGGGCTAGCGTATGCAGAACAGGAAAGTCTAATCATATCCCTTTTCAAGTAGATCCTGGACATGTTCTCTAAAAGCTTTTAACTTATGTGGTGAACAAGAATAGGTGGGAGATCTGACAGGTTTATGAAATTAGATAAAGAAATTTGATAAGGGAATACATCACATTTACCCCACTTAGTGGATATACTATCCAAGAAACTTTGTAGAGTTGCACTAAGTTCACTGGGTGGATTATGATTAAAATGTTCTTTTGTTTGCATTTTACTTTCACAATTTAACTTTAAAATAGGATTAAATTTTAAATAGATATTATTATTTTTCAAATCAATTTGACTATTGGTACTAAACAGGAAATCTATGCCTAATATTACATCATATGGTAAATTATCAACAACAGATAAATGTTTCCAGGTAAATCCTTTCACTTTAATAGTACAATAAATACTTTTATTTATTTCAAGTGTGGCACCATTAGCGATGGCAAAATGTCTAGGTTCAAAAAGTTTCTCATCTAAAGGGTGCAAGTTAGGTCAATTTTCAATACAGTTAGAATTTATGAAGGAATAACTCGCTGTGTATCAATAAGTCCGAAACATGAAACACCATTAATATTATCCTCAATAATTGAATCCATGGGAAAAAGAATGGTTTTGTGCCTCCTAACTAACCCATGCCTTTGCTGGTGCACTACTAGTTTTTTGACCTACACTGACTTTTGTAGTGACCCATTTGTACACAATTAAAACATTTAATTCAAGACAACATTTTCTTTTGATTCAACTTACTTAAACTTTGATTTTGAAACACCTGGGGTTTAGAACCTTGTGAGTGGGAGGGTTTGCTAAAACTGTACGTTTTAAGTTTATTTAAAACATGTAACCTGTATTATTAGATTTACTATCCATAGTGGGTGGAGGGTTGAAAATTAAGTATTCTTGTTCAGCTACCATCGAACTCTCTATCTGTGAGGCTAAGCAATGTAATTCAGCCATTGAAAATGGCTGCGAGACAAATACAAAATGTCGTCTCTTTAAGGGTGATACATTTTCAAAAATAGTCCAACAATTTCTCTTTCTTCTAAATTGAGTTCTAAAAACTTTTGCCGCCTCTGAGACGACATTATGAAATTGCGGAATGATTCTTGAGGTGTCTGACAAACTTTACCTTTAAACTAGCTTTAGCTCTAGGTGGGTTTAAAGTTGCTTAGTATTTTATGTATACATTCCTCCATGATAGACTATCATTTAAGCACTCAACTAAAAGTTGCGTTAAATATCAACTTGTTTGCTTAGACAAAATGTAAGAAATTCAATTTCTTTATCAATATTTAATTCACAAAATTTATTAAATTCCAAGAGAAATTTTAATATAATTTCATAATTCTGACCGTCGCAATGAGGTACTTTTTCTAGAAAACGTGACAATCTTTAGCCTTAGTACTTTCAGTAATACTATTTACCCCTTAAGATGTGTTTACATTACGGGCTTGGTCAGTAAAATGGAAAAGTTTCATCTCTTTATTAATTCATTTAACCTCTTACTGATTTTATTCAGTTTTTTTGCATACGAAGGGGGGGGGGGGTGTTATCATTTAGAGACTCAGCTGGTTGAAAATTTTAAAAAACTTATGTGTTGTTCGCGGGCTCACTTACCGAGGCATCATCGTCTTACAACCCAACCTTCTCTCTAATTGCTGTAATCAATCCAGCTTGTAACAGCAGTTGAATTAACGTCAAGTGTCCTCATTTGGTGGTTGATTCTCCTCAGCATCTGTGATGATGAGTTCAGTGTTGGACAGGATCTTTGTCTTCCATGGTGAATTTAAACATGAAATAAAAACAATTTTAAAAATATACAAATAATATGTTTTAAATATATTAGGGTGGATTGATTCAAATCAAGCACATCTGCTAGTTATTATTATTAGCTATTTTGAGTGTAGCGCAGATGTACTACAGAAGTTAGACATAAAGGTAAACCTCTACATTATTACCAAACTAGATAATAGTAGCATAGGCGACTTTTCCATGTGTCTAATAAATTTTAACTTTTCTTTTAAACTTCTTTTAATAAAAACATATTATTAGCCAATTAGAAAATAAATACTAATTTACACTATTTATTAAATTTTAAATTTTAAACTTACATTGTTTAATCTATCGGTTTTGTTTAGAATTTAATAATTTTATCTGCGCGTATCCAAACACCCGTACGCCCACCCCCCTGAGCATCACAGGGGGAAAATCAGCTCGCGTACCCCCCCACTCTCCCTCCAACAAAAATCATCCCTCCTCATTCCCAGTTCGAACCACTCCCCCCGAGAAAGAAAATGCCACCACCCTCGATAGGGAAGCAAGCCCCGTGCCTACTCGAAAAAATAAACCAAAACCCTCACCACCCAGATCCACGATCGATCCCGAGGGTACGTTTTTAACGCTACTTATAATTCATTTTGTTTACCCCGTAAACATTTTTTAAATATTTTATAAAGTTTCAACTCATAGTTTACTAAAACAAATCAAAAAATTATTAATCGATTAAATTTCTCAAATTATATTTTAGATTTACAGGCATTGTATTTTGTTGTTTAAATTTCCATTATTTTCCAATTCAATTTCTAATACTTAATTGTATTAATTTGAAAATTTATCTGTTTATTTTATAATAAAAATTTTTATAGAGCTGGGATTTTACTAAATCTATACTTTTTTGATACTTGTTTGGCGCAGTTGTATAAAGTAACAAAATTACTAATTTATTTTTTCAATTAAAAAAAAAATATTTCTTAACTTCAACATTACAGATACACTTAGCAAAACTATACACGAAAAACGATACTTAATAATAAAAACAACAATTCAAAAAGATTAAACTTCCCTTTTTGGGTAAAAAACACAACAAAAAAAATTCTAGTTGAGAAAAGAAACAAACTAAAAAAACCCAATTTAAAATAAACAACGTTTTTAATAAAAATCTGAAAGAACAACAAAGGGGCTGCTAAACAATCAAATTAAAATCACAAAAAACGCCTTGTAAACATTACAAAGCTAAATCCCCCGGCTTCGCTACGGAGTACTTTTTAAAAACTTTACAGAAAATTGTTTTTTTTTTGTACAAAATAGAAATGGAACTTGTTTTAGGTTTATAAAGGAAAAAAAATTTAAGGGAAAAGCAAAAATTTTTAAAAACAAAAATTTGAAAATTTTTGGCAAAAAAAAACTTTTTATCAAACTTCCTCTTAAACCCTACTTTTTTTCGTTCACCCCCTTTGGCTTCAAATCACGGGGGGGGCGCTCATTATTGTGAAAACCCTTTCGGAAATTTTTTTTGGGTGGGATGACACAAAAGATAAAAAAGGGAAAAAAACCGAAGTAATTTTTAATTTTTTATTTAAATGATAAAAAAATGATTTTAACGAAACAAAATTATTTTTAAAAAAAAAAGGATTTTATTTTTAAAAATAATGCAACAAGGTAGGTAAATTTAAAAAAAAATTTACAAAATTATTACGGTTTAAAACCCAATATAAATTTAACAATGAAAATCTTTAGCTAAACTACACCAACCCGGCAAACCCTTCATTTAATCTCTTTTGATCCTTTCAATTTTTAATTTAAAAAATAAAAACGTTTTTGCAATATAAAACAAAAAAAAATTTAAGAAAAAACCCAAAGATATATAATAAACCCACGAGGGGAAACCACGACCCAGATGAGCAATCTAGAATAAATATGTAAAAAAAAATTTCTTTTTAAAAAAAAAAAAATAATAGAAAAGGTAATACTAAAAAAAAATCAACTTTAAAAAAAATACAACAATAAAATCAAATAAGAAATAAGCTAAAAGGGTAACATTTAAAATTTTAAACTAATTTTCCCTTAATATAAATTTTTAAAAAATAGGGCAGTAAATTTATTGACATTCTTTTCCCCGGGCATTTAAAAGGCCCAAAACGTCGGCCCACATATTCAAGGACCCCCCTTACATATACCCTTTAAAATTTAAAAAAAGTTTTCCCCCCAAATTGACAACAAACTTTAAAACGAAATTATTAACATAAAAAAAGAAGACGGAAAGCCTCTGAAACGCAAAGTTCCAAATATTTACTAAATATAGAGGGAAAACCCTATACTTAAAAAAATAACATGTCCTGACTGACTGACTTTACTGATTCACATCGCCGAGCGCAAAGAAACAAGGGTACAAGCATGAAATTTTTTGGACTGTATATTTCATTTTGTTAATTTTAAAAGGGAAACCCCCTAAAAAGGATTTTTTGAAAATTCCCCCCTAAAGGGGTTTTTAAAAAAGGGGATGATAATAAGTATGAAAATCCCCTCAAATTTTTAAAGTTTTCATAAACAAAAATTTTGTATTTCGGTTTTTTGACGAAAAAAAATAAATACGGGTTTTAGGAAAAATTTTTGGGAAAAAATTTTTTTTAAAAAGGGAAAAAAAAAAAAGGGGGTTTAAAATTTGGGAAAAAGGGCTTTTCATTAAATTTTTGGGTCTTAGGTTCAAGTTTTGGTCATCCAAAGTAACGGGGAAAATTTTAAAATTAATTTTGTAAATTTCAAATGTAAAAAAATTTTTGAAATTTGGGTATAAAAACCCAAATTCCACGCGAAACAAAAACCCCGGGCCCAAAATTATCTATACTAAAAAAAAGCTTTGCAATTAGTTTTTTAGAGCCACTCTAAGGAACTAAAAATAAATCAAAAAATTTCATCAAGTTTCCCTATTCAAAAAAAGGACATGTCCCGAGTGTGACATATTCTAAAGATTGAAGAAAGCAAACAGATTATAAATTTTTTGTAATTCATGATACAAAGAAATTTAAAAAAAGAAAAATTTAAAAACTCAAATAATACATTTTGAATAGACAATAAAAGAGGGAAATTTTTCAAGCTTACAAATTTTTAGGATAAAAAAAGGTATCCTCGGAGAGAATCCAAACAAGGGGAAATTTACCAGTTTATATTCAAACCGCAGCTCAGCTGAAACATCAAAGAATTTTGGGAAAAAGGGAAAAAAAGGAAGGGGAACGATACAAAGAGAGAGGAAGGGGCAAAAAAAATGCAATGTAGCGGGACTAAGTCATCTCTCTCTACCACGGAGTCCACGGACTCATGATGTATCACCATATTAATAGCAAGTTTGTCCAATAACGAATCATTAATTCTTGCTTCGGTGTCGTTTTAGGCGTGAGAATAGCTCTTTCCTTAGGTCAATTCGGGTCTTTAATATGTAAATCGCTCTAATCAGGGTAAATCTAGTCATTTAAAGTCGTCATATATTTAACAACTTCACAAGATTTTCAGGAATGTGAATATTGTCATCTTCTTCCTTTAACCTTTCATCGCCAATTTTAGAAGTAAGTTAAAAACTCTTCGCCTTCAAATCGCCTTTGAGATGGAACTTCATATTGACTCGCAAGGATAGGAAATGAACTTTAGGCCACAGGTAGGATGACTTTAAGCAGTCTTTTACCTCATCAGCACGTATGCCTCAAGGCAAGACAAGTTTGAGTCTGCTGGAAGTTCCCGGCTAGTAGTACAGTCATCCTCCCCGTCAGATGTTTACTATTACAAAATTTCCTGGAGAGTCCTGTCCTCCATTGTGAGCCATAGTACAATCATCCCTAACGATCAATTTTCACTCTTTAAGTACCTGGCCAGTATATCTCTGTTTTGAAATATTACACGGAGGATTTTCAGAGTAATTCAAGTTGATATGCAATTTGAAGGTAGAATGTTCTTTCTTCCCACCGTCTAACAAAGTCGCAGCTATACCTGATGAAGCTATAGAAATCACCATTATCTTGTTTTTCCTTACACTGGCAAGCAACAGATTAAACAAAAAGATTTACTCGCTCCGCTTAGAGCGTGAAGAAAGAAAAGCCGTCCAGAATCTGAGCCAACGCTATCAATGACCTCTTGATAGACTTGACTTTGTTCGGCGTTGGGTTTAGTAACTTTTGAGTAACTGATCAATAATTTGGACTACGTCGTAAGAGATTTCTCTCAGGTATTCACGATTGACACTAACTTCATTTAAATCATTAACGATGATGGAATGCCAAGTTACTGAAGTGGTTGGTTAGTCATTGAAAATACTACGTTTTCTAAAAGCACAGAGCATTTGTTGTAAACAGTGTATATACAGTGTTCAATTCCAACCTCTCAAAACTTATTCTCCACCCGCCATTTATATCCTCATTAAGACTGTATCTGGGTTTTCCCAAAATTTTTAAAGGATATACCAATTGACAAAATACCAACACGACAGAAAATAGTTCCCGGAGCTTGTACGGTGAGTCAGAGATGGGGGGCTTCCTCAGAGTGCGGTCCCAGTGAGTGTCATACTCCAACAACCCCAACGCTTAGCAGGCAGACTGATAAGTAGGATGAACCATACATGACACTTTCTTAAGGTCATTAAAACAAGTGGATCCTCGAGCTTCGTCAAGTAAGAGTCGCAAGTAATAGAATTCAGCATTGTTAGGATGTATAGAGTACACTCGACCAAGCACTTGATCCTGTTTGACTCCTGCTTGTCCAGGGACAGCCTTTCACTGTTTCATACAGCTAAAAATATTGTTCTTCCAAACATAGTGTGCCAGAACATCACTGTAGAGAAGCCCTCTTGCAAAAGCATCTACTTTGCAAAGTTCGAAAAATTCTAAAAGAGCAGTGTTTGGAGGGTTCTGAACTTTACCTGTGGCATTATTAGTTGTAAAATAAATTCGTTGACCATTCTCGAGATGGACAGAGAGATTCATGAGGGTGAATATTTTTCATGAATAGAGAAGCATTATATTCTCCAGGAAGTTTCAGAACTACTAATATAGCGTCCTGCCTCATACGTGGTAAACTCATTAATATTCGTACTCTAAAGCCAAATGCTGCCTGATCACTGCCCTTGTCCACATATTTGCAAATATACTTGATGGATTTCACAGAATTACGTAATTCCACGTTAATGTAACGCCATGAAGGTTCAGAACAGGACAGAGTTGTGTGGCCCCACCCACTTATTATCAAGCTCTACTCCATTTATATTGACTGTAAAACCACCATCAGAAGGAGATCGTCTGCAGTAACTGGGGATAGCCTTCATATGCAGTCTGAGTATCCTTGGTTAATGGACGTGGGTATCTCTTGCTACATGATCCGCCAACTATACATGATAATTTTCGGATTTCCACACGGCACGTGAATCATCGTTGACCTTACGATTTCATTGAAGGACTGGATCAAGTTCTGTGTCATGAATCTCTGCGCTTATGACACTGTTGATTTGGACAGGCATGATACAGTCTTGAAGTCATATCAAAATGTGGGCGTGAGGCAAACCACGCTTTTGCCACCCCACAGTGTACATGTAACACTTACTTTCACCGAAAATAGAGCCTTAAGTCAGGAAATTGTTTTTTTTTCTTTTATATGAAAAACCCGAGCAATAATGTCATGCCTATCTTAGGTCTTTTGTCTAATATTAAATTCCACTTGTATCTTGGTCCGCTTAGGGCTACATGTGAATGTGATGAACAGATCAGGGTGACCATATTGACGTATATAATATATCATTGCGTCCTGAGTTCGCTCGTGCATCTAACGGGTCCACTATTAAAAATTGAAGGTAACACAACCAACTTGCCAAGATAATATACTTACCCATCTCTCTCAGGTGTACGTAGTTTTCCGTTCTCAGTTTACTTTGTTTGTGTCTAATGAAATTCAGTCTTTCTGTTTATATTTTTACGTATATGTCAACCAACCAAAAACTGATTAAGAAGACTGCGATAGAGTAAGATGTAGTTTTCTTGATCCTCTATGTCCATGATTTGGTATGGGAAACAGTCTAAAGCAGAAACTATTTTCTTAAGAGAAGCTTTCGAATTTGGATCAAGCTAGGGAATGCTAATGGAGTATCCATCTCCTCCATGGCAGAACATAAAAGGTTACTGAAGAGCGTCATAAGCACGGTGAGTTTCGCTGATCCACACCAACTTAGTATCTCTTCTGTGAATAACGATGTCCCACTTTTCAAACTCCTAGCCCACAATAACCAACGCTACCATTCGTTGTAGGCTCGTTATAGCGACCCCTATGTTCAGCTGAAGGTTTTCAGTCCGCATGAATCAAAAACTTTAGACTCTTGACCTTCTGGGGTATTCCCATTCCTGTTTTTAAATCTCGTATGTAAGGATTGTGATCATGCAGAACTTTTTTAAGCTGTCCAACTAATCAGGACTATACAACAGAGAAGAAATTGGACCAAATTTTCGCCTCTTTTTCATCATGGCCAATAAAATATTTTTGTAAAAATGAGGGGTTGTGTTGTGATAAAGGTAACAAACTTCCTATCTTGTGGTAAACTCGCTCACGAACCTTAAAAGTTGGCATAATATTTCCCTCATGTACTTCTTTAGCTCTAAAGGACATCATTTTAAAACATCCATTATTTCCTAATGTATGTCAAAAAATGCTGAGACTCAGGATGATCATTAGTTTAAAGGGGTCTGTGGAGACGATCACGAGACTGTTCAATTGGAGGAAGATGTACCTTGCCATTGCTACAACATAGACCGGGAATTTTTTCTTTCCACTTTTTTGCGTGACACCACTTGAATTTGACTTTCTTTCCAATAGACACAACCTTGTCATTAATATAGTCTGTATTGCAGTCGTACTTTAATCCGGATAAAGAATTTTTTTTTTGCGGGACAAATTGTTTATGTTCATTGTATCTCATAACAGCTTATTGATTGACCTCGGGATGTTTGTTTGCGTATCTGGATATGGAAGCTCTGTTTACATTGGGATTTGCCTCGTTGTATCTTTTAAATGCTGCTTTATTTACATCAGGATTTTTTTCAGTGTATTTCCTGACAGCCTCCTATGAACGTCAGGATTTTTCGCAGTGTACTTATTAACAGTTTCCCTATTAAAGTCTGGATTTTTCTCGTCATAAGCCTGTACTGAGCACCTATGAACATCGGGGTTTTTCAGTATATATTTTAGTGACTCCCTGTGATTTTCTTTTTAAATTTTATCGGTGAATATAGCGCGGCACTTTTTCTTCTTTTTTCTCATTGGAAGAAGTAACTTTGGAACTGTTGTTCAAGTCAGGGGGATAATTCTGATCATCCTCAGGCACAACAGAAATACATTTTTTTTAGGAAGAGCAGGGTAAGATAAATCAGTGAAAGGAAATTCACTATAGGTTTTATCGTTGGCGAACCGCTGGACAACAATACTTGCAGGGCTGGTTCATCTAGTGATGTAAGGATAGTGTTTAGTGACAATGGGTAGTTGTTGAGGAGGAGTAGCATATTGAGGTTTGAGCGGTTCAAAATGCGATGACATCATGGGACCAGAAACACCTAAAACGTAATATGGCCCTTCCCTCAACAGGTTCTTCAGTATGTATAATCACCTTGTCATCACGATCACCAGATGGCAAGGGTATATTTCATCAGCAGCCCTAATTTCATAGTAGGTGGGATATTGGTACGGAGGGACAAGTGAGACTGGTACTCAACCATGGCATCATAGTGAACTCTTGAAATCATTGCCAGTTGTTATAAATGTGCTGTACGACACTGGCCCGCACCTGAGACGCCAGCGAGTCAATTCCGAACATGAAGTAAGATAGGAAATAGTAAAAACACGATCCACCCCCTTTCATAGGCACATCACGTGAGGTACCATCACACCGTCAATATCAATGAGATCCATGCCTAATAATGTGTATTGGGAAAAGAAAAGGAAAATAGAGGTATCTACGAGAAATAATCTGTGTAATTTTAGGCATGTGAGAGATGACACAAATAAAAAAAATTGTCACAAAATAAGAATCAGTAGAAAGTGTCCGCTATGATAATATCAGCGACAAAGTTTAATACAGCTATAAATATTGAAAGCAGAGAAGAAAAAAAGAATCTCGAGAATACAACTCCTTCCTATCTTGAGGTACGGTCGCATAGTTACTAATACACAATAAAAATAACTTATTTGTGACCAAAATTCTTGATGAACCAATAATTATATACTTTTTATTTTTCTATTATAACTGTATGGACATTTTTCTAAATTGATAGTGAATAATATAATATATTTTTTATGCGTGTATTTTTAAAATTAACTCAAAAAACACATTTTTGAAAAGGGGTGAATTTAAAAAAAAACATACAATCTTAAGTTTGTATGTAATTTACAAATATAATAATTTTAATCACGTAAACCTATTCTTTGAGCAATAAATCGGTCATTAGTTACATAAATTTTGGTTTATTACAAGATAGGGGTGAAAACCCCCACCAAAACCTACTCAGGCCAAGAGAGATGGGCAGTTTCTCTTTAGAACCCAAGTCCCGAGATTCAGTCGCCAATATTTCTAATGTTCACTTGACAGGACAACACTAATAGCCTTGAAACTTATCCATATTGACCAGTTAGAATATTTCTAATGTATTTTTTTCTTAGTCTTTAAAAATACTTTACTAGCTAGAATGTGAACCTACATCAACTTATTTCATAAAATATATCATTAAAAATTATTTTTTTCGATGGGGATTTTTAACGTGAAATTTATTAAAACTAGGACACTACTAGCACACGACTTTCATACTGGCTTTTAACTATGACATACAAAATAGTTTACTAAAGTTAAATTACAGAATTTACCTGGAGTAGAAACCGGGACCCTTAGCATAATAAGCACACGTGCTATCGACCTAGCTAAAGTGTCGGTTAAAATATAAGGAGAAACGTACTACGTACGTGATAAACCACTTTAAATATAATGCTAAAAAATATTATAACGATAAAGAACAATTGTAGTAAAATAATATTCAATACCCAACTTGGATAAAATTTGAATGTTGCCCCTGTTGACGAACCTTATGGTGACTATCAACACACAAAGTACCTATTAAATTATTTACATTTATTTTGTATTTAAGATTGAATATTTTTCTAAAAAAACAATTATTTTTATGCTTCTATAATAATTAACATTTTGGGGTCAGCGTACCCATTCAAATTTTGTTAGGAAAATATATGCTATCTTTCAGGTAGACCAGGGTTGGACTGGGCTCTCAAAAGGGCGCAAAACTTGGATTTTTAGAGGGCGTAATATTTTGAAGAACCCAAAAAAAATTACTTATTTACTCTAAAATAACTATGCGAGTGCTAGTATAATTCAATAATAATAATACATTAATAATAAAAATATTAGTAGTTACTGCAAGGACTTCCAAAATAATATTATTTTTGTTCTCCCCGTCTTTCTCAAAACATTGTTTAATATTATGAATTTTATAGGTTATTTTTAATAATTAATGTATAAAGAAAAATTAATGTAAAAGGTGAGATTTATTTCACAAGAGTGAAAAAATATCTAGCATTTAAGGAACAACTTGTACAAGTATATTATACTTATCCTTGGCAAGGATTCTTGGAGTATTTGGATACCACCTGTCTCAACAACATTCATCCTGAGCAAACTGGGCTCGTCTCGGCAAAAAGGAAGCGTAGACATTATACACCCAATTACCTCAACTAAACCTGACTTGTATCAGTGCTGAATACAAGTCGCTTCAAAGAAAAACATTCAAAAATAAATTTTCTTCTCATCCTAAAGGCCAAGCTTTAAAAATTATAAATTTTAAAATCATTAAATGAATTCAACCTTACATATTCAAATACTGAGATCGTAACACAACTCTCCCAACCTGGATTAAGTTTTGATCAAAACGCGCTCTCTTTCTCACACACCCTTTCCATTTCTAATTTCTCTAAACTAACCTAATGTGACTAGTAATATTAAATGGACATTACACGTATTATTATGTTATGAATGGGATTTATTACAACGTCCTTTCCTTAATATAATAATTATTATTATCTTCACATCACCCATTGGAAGTACTGTTTAATTGTCGAATAGACAACAACAAAATATGGTAGTCGAAAGGTTAGAAAAAGATGATTTTTGGAAAATTGAAATAGAATAACAATTAACCAGATTTCATTTAAATTGCATGTGGACTTAGCTAATAGACCCTAAGCACACTAGATCAATGAAAATAAGAAATCCAGAATATAATTTGAATGCATAAAAACTATAAAAAAAGTAGCCAAAGATTTTGGAAACAAAGTAATTGTATAGATTTTTATTCTTTATTTTGCAAACTGTAACTAAAAGACATCATTGATTAAAAACATATATTGTAATTTATTGAAAAATTAGGTTTTATCGTAGGCTACTAGATATTTCTATATAGTGCTATGTTCCTGCAATAAAAGTTACTGAAGCAATAAGCTGGCTTGAAGAACAAATTACTAATTTGCTCCATCGGTTGCAGTACCATGGCGTTAGCGCCGATGACCACGTAGGCTTGCTTTTGAGTAGCACTGACTCAACGTTAAGCCCTGTGTATGTCTCATTTAGGCGAGCAGACCAGCTAGACGCTAGAGCAGTGCTTGATAAACGTAAGTCGCGTGTTGAAGAGTAATAGTTTGTTTTTGAGTACTGCACCCTTGTACGTTAAACTCTCCCACTTTAAGGAGCCTCGTGGGAGGGGTAATCATAAATGTGATAAACTCTCTCCCGCTAGCACATATAGCCGCAAAAACCAAGGATCATTCCGATTCAAAATGGTGACATTCTTTGCCTTGCCCGTGCACTGGTTGTCGCCAAAGCTATATGTGACAATAAAAAAGAACCAGGATGTATGGACGTGAAACACCGTTTAAACAAATTAAACAGGGCCGTCAAATTCAAAAAATTACGCAGAAGAACTATGCCGTGATGCCATGTGTGAATCTTTTTGAAAGATGGTGCACTCACGGAACTGAAACAATTTCAAGCATACCTTTCCGAATACAAAATCACCGTGTTCAGGGAACGTCGGGGGAGACAGGTCCTATATGAGGGCCTACTCCCTCCAAACATTCCTTTAAAGGGGCACCTTGATTTGTATTTTCACGACGATAAGCAAAACTATTTTGACGTCATAACATCCTTGACAGCCGCATTTAAGTGTGGGTACTTTTGCCGCGAATGCCGTGTTCCATTTGATCATAAGAATGCGCACAAGTGTGAATCCTCGTGCAAAAAAGTGCTACGCTAAAGCGGTTTGTAGCGGAGGCCGATCTGTGGTCTGTAAAGACTGTGGGCGTTGGTTCACAAACCAGACGTGCTTTGATAACCATAAACGTCCCAGTTTTTTCAGCGGTCACAGGTCGGTCTGTGATGTCAAAAAGGTTTGCGAGGTATGCGGGCAATTTTTCAGTTTGGAAAGATCAAATTATTCACATAGGTGTTATGAGACTTTTTGTTAGAGTATGCGATTCATATCGTCCTTTTGGTCATTTCTGTTATATGAAGCAAGCCCCATCCAAGCCAACACTGGAAAAGAGCAATTTCATGTTTGTATTCCATGATTTTTAATGCAGACAAGAAACGCTTCTTCAAGGTGCGGCAGGCACGTACTTGCACTAACCTAACCTCTGTGTCGTGCAGTCGTGTTGTAAGGCCTACGTACATGTAGATGCAAATGACTATCATTACACCGACTGCGGAGGCGATAGGACTCGCATATTCAAGGGTGATACCACGATGGCCCAATTTTTTAAATTTATAGAACAAATTAAAGCTTCAAAATTTAAGGATATCACCCTCCTCGGCCATAACGCGAAATCCTATGATGGAAATTTTATTTTAAAGTATATGATGGAGGTTAAAAATGGACTCCCGAACTTATAAGAACGGTGGGAAAATCATGTCCATGCGTTACGGTCCGCTCCACTTTTCGACTCGCTGAACTTTCTCCCAATGTCGCTGTCCAAATTGCCCAAATTTCGGCTTGGGACGAGTCTTTGGCCAAGGGACATTTCCCCCATTTTTTCAATAAAAAAGAAAACAAGGGTTATAGGGTCCCTTGCCGGCAAAGGAGGACTACGGCATCGGCGAGATGTCAGTTGAGGGAAAGGAGCACTTTGAGAAGTGGTATGACGCGTTGGTCAAAGAAAATTATGTCTTTGATTTTTAAACGCGAGTTGGAACTGTATGTGTGAAAGATGTAGAGATCCTACGGAAGGCCTGCCTGAAGTTTAGAGAGATGCTCATGGAGAAAGGAAAGGTGGACCCTTTCAGAGAGGTGTGTACGATGCTGGAGCGAACATGTTGGTTTACCGCCGAGGTTCATTTTTAAGGAGAATACTATCGGTATTATCCCTAACGGTGGCTATGGGTGCGCAGACCAACAGTCGCACGTCGCTGTACAATGGCTCTGCTGGGAGGCCCATCAGCGTGTGTCTCTATTCTTCATGCGGGTAACGGCCGTGAGGAATATGTGTTAGGGCGGCGTGTAGACGGCGTTGTTAAAGCTGGAGATACCACCACCGTCTTCCAGTTTGGGGTGTTATTGGCACGGGTGCCCTCTCTGTTTCCCTGATAGGACACCCCTGTCAAAAATAGTCCCCACGAGACAATGGAGACGCGTTATGAAGTGACCATGGCTTGTTTGGAAAAGTTTAAGAATGCCGGCTACACGGTCGTAGAGATGTGGGAGTGTATGTTTAATGCGATGAAACGCACAGACAAGGACTTGCAGCAATTTGTACTCCGGCCGAGGTGTATACCAAGGAGCCTCTCACCACAAGGGATGCATTCTTTGGCAGGCGTAAAATTGTTATCAAGCTCTTCCATGAAGCAGACCTTTCTTGTGTAGAGAATATCAGGTACTTGGATGTGTGTTTCGTTGTGTCCATACGTTTGCAAGTACAAAAAATACCCAGTCGGCCACCCAAAAATTCACTGGAACTAAATTGTCCGTCTATATATCAAGTAGAAGGCATAGCCAAAGTTACAGTGACGCCCCGCGGATTTTTTCCTGCCCTTTTGCCTACACGGTTTGCACGAAAAACAAATGTTCATTTTGGCAAAGGAAATGGGGGGAAGAGAAAAACCAAACGGGGTGTCAGCACAACGCCAAAAAAGATCGCTGGTTAAAGGGCGTTGGGGGGTTGACGAGATTGGGAAAGCCGTTGAAAAAGGGCCCTACACCTTTTAAAAAGCAGTAAAACAAAGTGTGGGAAAGTACAATGTATCTGTTTACGACGTCAAAACGCTTTTTTGGGGGGCTTTTTCACGGGAACTTTTATATTTTTTTTAAAAATTAAAAAAAAAGCCAGGGATGGCCAGAGTGATGTTTTCCCCCCCCCCCCCCTTTAACGGGAGGAAAAGTTAGTTACATTAAAATTTTTGGGGGACAGGGAAGGGGTAAAATCGATTTCGGGTCTTTTTTGTAAAAAACCCTGGTCTCCGCACTCTGGCTAAATTTTTTTAAAATTTCATATGGGGGAAATTTTTGGGCAAAGCCCCGGATTTCCAAAAGAGCCTTTGTCAACAAACAAACCGGGGAATTTCCACAATTCCCTGACGGATCCGAAACTTTAACCTTTGGACACGTATGATGAAAATAAATGAGGTTATTTTCCCCAAATTTAAAAAGGGAAATGCGCTTTTGACGCGTTGCGCCCAACCCTAACACGAGGGGGCGGTGGCTTTGCTAAAACCGACTCCCTATGGCAAGGTTGCTTTTTATACAGAAATTTTGGGAACAATTGGGGGCCCACGTTTTGTATCAGAAACAGAAGCTTTTCTATTCACCAAAGGGCCCCGGGCCCGATTGGAGTCCCCCAAACCCTGAGACTTTTTAGGGGCCTCACTGTTGAATTTCAGGATTAGGGGTCGGGGAAGTACTTAGCGCCTTTGAAAGGGCCCCGGCCCCAAGGGAAATTTACGCTTACCGAGTTTGTGTTGGGGCAATCCTCCCAAAAAAAAAAAAACGGTGTGAAAGGGTTTCGCGGGATCACCAAAAAACAAATGGAACCCGGGAAAACGTTTTAAATTTTTGAAGTTTTAAAAAGGGGAGGGTTTCACAAAAAACGGGCGGCGGAAAAAAACCAAAACCGATCCCCCCAAAAAATTTGTAAAAAAAGGGTCTTGCGATTTTATGTCCCGTTTTCGCAGACAAAAGTATCCCTGCCCGTGTAAAACCCAAACGCGGGAAAACCGATAAATTTTAATACTTTCCCTTTTGGGGTATCAGAGCCCCTTGTAAACGCCCCGCCTTGACTAAAAGATGATCTTTTAAAAGGGGCTGAAAAATTTTCATTTTTTTTTTCTCTCACTCTAGACATTCCATGACATACCATTTTTCAAAGATTTTAAAATTTTTTTTTCATTTTTTTTTCCCGGTGTGAAAACAAAGCAATATTTTATTTTTTTTTATGGAAACCCGGGTTCCTTTTTTTATATATTTTTATTTGCCAGTACAGTCTTCCGCCTACCTGATATTTTTTTTGTAAATTTAGTTTGTTTGAAAATTAAAATTAAATTCTGTCAACTGTTTTGTATATTTTTTAATTAAAATCTAATAAACAATTGAAATATAATTTTTTTCCTTTCTAGTAAATATAAAAAAATTAAATTGTATATATTTTTAATTTAAATCATTCAAAATATATAAAATAAATTGTTTTATATAAAATTTTAATCTTTTTTAGTCCCGGGCCAAAATTCCCTCTTTTTTTTGTAAATATTCACGGGTATATTTTTTCACTGTGTTTTAAATAAATATTGTAAAAAAACCGTTTTGTATATGCAAAAAAATATATATTGTAAATATTCACAGTAACTTTACATGGTGTGTAAAATTTTTTTTTGCTTGTAAAAAAATTTATTGTAAATATTTTATTTTTGGTGTTTTAACGTCTAAAAACAAAAACCACCCCCCTTTTTTCCTATAAAATAAAAGCTAATGCTTATAAGCTCAGTCTCAACATTATGGATAATTTTGAAACTTTAAATTTTAGCCATCATAAGCCCCCCTTTCCCCGGCTGGGAAAGCCCGCTTTTTTTAGCAGACTTTATCCGTCATTTGGGACAAAAGGTTTTTACTTTAAAATTTTGTAAAATCACATGGAAATTATGATTTAGGGGAAACCCGGGGTTTCAAAAAAATACGGGCAAGTCCCCACTGTCATATTCTGTAAGGGTTTGCCGGAAAAAAGGGGGAAATGGAATGAAAACCCTTTTAACGCCCTCCCCACAGCTGTTATCTGGCAAACCTGATGCGTGAACCCAAACGAAAGATCGCGATCTTTTCCCCAAAAGGGATGCCACCACAAAATTTAGCGTCATTTTACCTTAACAAAATATTTCCATCGGGGGCAAGGGCCAAAGAGACTTTTCCCTTTTAAAAACGCCCATTAAATTTGTTTTTTTAAAATTTTCCCAGGGAAAAAGGGCTCAGTTTTAAACACTTTGAAACGACAAGTTGGGCCCCTGAAAATCCTCGTTTTTTTAAAAGGGGTTTTCATTTGATGCTACAAGTCGCCCCCGGGCTAATTTTTGCTAGATTTCAAACAAGGTACCCCCAAAGGGTTTTCAGATATAGAACCCGGCGATCCCGGGGTTGCTGGTGTACCTACCACGAAAAGGCAAAAAAAACACCGAATTTCCCCGCTTCAGACATTTCAAAACCATGAGCCCCAAAAGGGGTTGAAGCGGGCCCCCTCGCTACGGGGCGATGTATCGCAAAAACCCCACAAAAAAGGTCCCCCTTGATGAAAACTGCCGACAAGAAACTGGTTGACTCTGTGGGCGGTGTCCCCTACAAACATTTTTAAAAGGGGATACCGCAAAAAATGGCAAAAAGAAAAAATTACGTGCTCAAAAGCGGGGTTTTGCCCCAAGTGGTCATCCGAGGAAATGCGGAAAAGAAAAAAGACACTACTCGTTCAGAAAGAAGGATATTTCTTGCCCTTATTTTTAGCCCCTCAAAATCATTTGGGGTCCTCGGTTCCTTTTTCAACAATTAAAAAAATTTGGAAAACCCCAAAAAAGCTTTATTGGTGTCCCCTGAAACATTAACCGTTACAAAGCAACACCCCCAAACAACGTTTTGGGGCAACAAATCAAAAAAACCCGATTTTGGACAAGGGAAAGGGAAAAAAAAACCCCGGGGTTTCAAAACTTGACGACAATCTAAAGGGATTTTAAAAACCCAAAACAAGTGTTTCCCGCGCTATCTACACTTTATCAACACCCCCCGCCAACTGAAACCGCCACCCCCCACCCCCACCCCTGAAAGTGTTTTTATTTCCCCAATCCCGCTGAAAAAAAAATACGTACCACAAGGCACGTAAATAAGCTGAATTTTTACTAGAAAAAATTTTAAAAGGGCCCCGAGGCGGGGGTTCTTTGGACTAAAACGGAAAAGTGAGTATTAAGAACCCCTCCCCGTGGTTCCAATTTTGGGTTGGATTTTGTTAAATTGATTTGGTCAGAGCAAAAAAACACAGCGAACCGTCCAGGGGGCCAGATTTTCCCCGCGGCGGGGGCAAAAAAAAACTTTTCCAAAAGTATTTTTTTGAAATTTCCAAACTTTTTTGGCGCCCATTAGAGATTCCGCCCGGCCCGTACCACAAACCACTTACACCGTCGCAACCCCCCTAAAAAGAAAAAACTGAAGGGGGGTGGATAAAAAACAGGGGGGTTTGCCTTTTCAGGTTTTAATGGCCCTTTTTAGCCAAATCTATTTCAAACGTTTTCCCCAACCCTTTGGGGGGGTTTTTCGGGGGCGGCGTTTGTGAAAAAGGGCGTAAGAAAGACCCCGAAAAAGGGTACGAAAAAGGGCTTCGTGCACAGGACGTTATCCCCTACCCCAAACCTGTTTTAAAAAAAAATTTCCACGCAAAAAGAAAGGGGTTTAAAAAACATTGAAAATTTCTGGAAGCCGATCCAAACGACAGCAAAAGTCTAAGAAAATACAACACGGTGCAGGGACTTGCCACCCCGACTGCGTGTTTAGCAAGGGGGGGCGGGCGAAAAAAGTTCCATCCAAGACGGGGAGCGTCGTGAGAAAAGCCTATGGGGAAAATTTTTAAAAAAAAGGGGCCGAAAACCTCAAATATAAAGACGGAAAAGGGGGACAGATTTAAACGGCCACGTTTTGCCCGGGAAAAATTTTCAAGCAAGAAGGCGTGCAAAACTACCCCATCATAACCGACGTGAAGGCAAGCATCTAGAAGGGTTTTAAATAAAACTCTAAAAGGCGATGGGGCGCAAATTTTAAAAAAATTTAACACGAAATCGGTATTTTTGGACCCCCTCCAAAAATTTGTCGACGTTTAAACAACGGTCCCAAAAAATTCCCCAATATAAATTTTATCCCCACCCTCCACTTTTCCCAGAAACTAATGTGCTTAAAGTCAAAGAAAATCTTACGGAAAAGGCATCCAAACCGAAGCCTAAAAAAAAAGTCGGGGGACACGGTGCGAAATTGCAAATCCAAAATGCTTTTTTGAAAAGTTCAAACGAAAGCAATTGGGGGCGAAGAGTTTTTTAAAAATTCAGCAGTGTCGTTTGCGACAACCTTTTCGTCTAGGGGACTCCCGATTTTGGGACGGCGAAAATGTGGAGGGGATTTTTTTCGAGCCGAATTGCAGCGCGTACGTCTCCCTAAAACCCTTTTAAATTTGATAAAATACTACGTGTCAAGGAAAAGGGGCCCCGGGAATAAAGGGTTTGTTCGTGCATTTAAAAAGGTTCCCCCACCCAATTTTAAAACTCCGGGTACCTCCCAGCTAGTCAGTGCACTACCTAAAGGGGACCATTTTTACATCCTTTGCCGAGCGACAGCCTAGGGGAAATTTTTTCCCCGAAAAATACGTCACGAATTTCCCCCACGAAAAACTTCCTTTTCCCGTCTTACACTTGAGGGCAGGGGGGAAGTCGTCTGGCTAAAATTTTCAATATCCTTGTTTTTTCCCACCACGTACCCGGGGTTTCCAAAATTTATTTTTTTGGGTAGTAAGGGTGGACGCAAACCCGGTTTGGGGGAACAAATATTCAAGGTTTCATACCCCTGCTGGAAACTACAGCCACCAAAGGAATTGATAAATGCTCAAAACGACTTTGATACGTTTCAAGGGAACCCCCGTGGGTTGTTTTTAAAAAACACAACCCTCAAAAAAAAAAGTGGGGGTTTATCTTACCCAGATAACAATTTCTGAGTCTACAACCCATCTAAGTCAACAGTTTGTTCGTCCCAGACTTGATCAAAGAAACCAAAGTCCCCGTACGCCCCCAAAAATTCTACTAGGCAGGGCCCTTCGCAAATGTAAATCTACACGGATATCGTTGAACCGACAGCCCGTGTGTGACATTGGGGAACCTTTTACGAATCGTCGGAAACAAAAACGTAAAACATCTCTACGGCAACTAAACATTTTACTAGGGCCCGTTCACAAAATTTGCTGGTGCTTAGAAGGGAAATGAAAGTTTGGGAAAAATCAATATAAAAACCGACAGGGGTTTAACCTGTACCATTAAGGTTGGAAAAGTGTGCGTGAAACTTCATTTTCGGCGTGCTCAAACATGAATGTCCCTAAAAAGGATACTACGCAACGAGGCTGGAAACCAAATATTTTTGATCTACCACGGGGTTCCCTATCAGCGAGGGGATGGGATAAAATTTTTTTAGGGCCTTTTCAAAAGCGTGTAACCCTTGCTTTAGAAGCGGGGCTAAAACCCCACGGGAAAAAAAAGGCGCTTCAATAGGGTTTTCGACGTGCTCCCCACGTTTTCCAAACCACGGCGTCCTTTAAAGAGGCCCCAAAGGAACGGTCCCGGTGAGGCTTGGGAAAAAACCGAAACCAAGGTTGAACAGAAGATCACCTGGGGGATGAACCGGCTCAGCTATAAAGGGGGTGTAAGAAGCAACGAAAGTCATTCTAAGGTCGTCCCCCCACCCTTTAAAAAAATCAAGAAAGAAGCTAAAAATATTTCCGGGTTTAAAAGTACTTTTTACACCCCCCGTCCTGCAGTGTGGGCCCGCAGGAGGGAAATCGATCTCTTTTGTGCCCCCCACTTTTAAACCCGTCATGAAAGTGGAAAAATGGCTCCCGTCAAAACCCGGGCTCTTCCCCCAAACCCATGATTTACCCCTCGAATTTACCGTTACAGGACAAGGCAGTTCTATATAAATATTTTACCCGAATAAGCTCATCTCAGGCTTCC
This sequence comes from Timema cristinae, assembly GCA_039000515.1. Taxonomy (NCBI): domain Eukaryota; kingdom Metazoa; phylum Arthropoda; class Insecta; order Phasmatodea; family Timematidae; genus Timema; species Timema cristinae. Next base: position 12,488 of record JBCFYV010001591.1, on the reverse strand, counting down.
ATCTGAAACCCCACGGGGCGCTTTAAACCCCGGGGGGGAACAGATTGCCCCCTTAACAACTGGTTTTCGTTCACTATTTATGCAAAGGGGGGAAATTTTTTTTTAAAAACCCAAAAAAAAAATATCACCGGCCCCGCAACCCCGTATGCCTTTAGAGGTACATTGAGAAGTGCTCAATTTTCAACACTGAAAACCAAAAAAAACGCATTTGACTTGCGGGGCTGTGGTTCGCAGACAGTCCTTTGGGAAAAATTTTAGGAGGCTAATGTCAACAAAAAAGGGATTTGAGGCCCCTCGCAGTCTCAACACAAAAAAATAAAAACGGTGGATCTTTTGGGGTATCTACACGGTGACGTGTTTAACCAAGAGAAATACCTTTTTTAACCCGGGAACCCAACCAGAGTCCCAAATTTTGGGCCGTTCCCGTACGGGTTTAGTCTTTATGGCGGTCCCCCGAACTCCCTCACTTTTTTGGGTTACATCGCCGAAGCGGTCTTCTTTGCGAGTTTCGGAAGTAGCACCTTGTATACGTTGGCACACGCCAAAAACAAAATTAAAGTCGCCCACAAAAAATCCCCTCACCCCGAAGAAGTTTAAAAAACTCCCCTATTCCTTCGGGTGTGCAAGGGAAATGCTGGGCAACGTATTCACCGGACTGTTGCCCCAAAAGGTTTATCGTGGGGTTTGTGGTTTAAACGCGGCGTTCAAAGGAGACGCCACCCAAAAAAACCCCTTTTAACTTTAAAACCCTATGGGAAATTTTAAAAAATTTCTCTTGTAGGGGGACGGGGAAAAAGTAAACCCTTTAAAAAAACCCTTTTCCCGCCCCCCAATTTTTTAAACGGGCACTATGTCCCGTCTACCACACGTTGGGTTTCTGGAACGGGTATTTCCAATTTTATGAACGAGGTTTTTTACATTTCCCCCAGAACCTTCCCCCAGGGGTATCATCTTAAAGGGGTTTTTGATCTCAAAAACCTAATTTTGTCCCATAAAGACAAACGATTGGAAAATTTACGCGAAACGTTTTTTCTGGCATCGGGAATGGCTTTACCCGGGCTTCACCGAAACTGTCAACGTATCGTGTACGGCGGTTTTTCCAACATCTCACCATTGATAAGGATAGAAAAAAGTCGTACCGATTATGGAAGTTAATAAATCGGGTTCAAAAAGGCCCCCCCCCTTTCCCCCCCATTTAAACTATGGACGTCAAATTTTGGATTTTTTTGAGCTTATCGACGAAAAACAAAGAGTTTAACGTCAAGGAAAATGAGTGTTTTATCTGTTTTGTGGGGACATTTCTTTTAACATTGGATGTTTTAAACCTCCCTACGCCCCTCGAAGAACATTCCACCGATGCCCGGGAAAAAAAGCCGTCTAATATTTAACAATCCCCGCACGGGATCACCAAAGGGATAGGGGGTGATGTGGATTTCAATCTTCGAATCCCTTAATATCCCGTTTCCAAAACGCGTTCAGAAAACCCCTACGTTAAGGGGCCCCGAAAAGAAAAAGTTTTAATCAAATACACGTCTACAAACCCTCGTGAAACTGTACGACAAGGGTTTTTCGTCGCTGAAAAAAACTTTAAAATTTGGCCCCCCATGTGTATGGCAAAAGTTCTGTATGGAAATTTTTTGCTCTGGCCCCTTTTTGTTTTGGGGGTTTTGAGATTTTGGGTGATTTTAAAAAATGGGGGACCCCAATTTAAAACGTGCGCTGAAAAAAAACCCGTTGGTTCCGTTCTGTACGGGCGGGTGTTTTCCCCCGCTGATAAAAACCCCCCAAGAATGTAGAAACTGCCGCCTTGTCACAACACCGATCCACACACCCGGCCCGGGGGCGCAAATTTGGGTTTGCCCTCTTTTTTTAAGAACGGCCGGGGGGGGGGAAAATTTGACAGTTATGGGTTTTTCCCCCGTATAAAGTCACATCTGGCATTTTTACGCAAAAAAAACTTTTTTGCACGCCCCCTAGCGCTAAAACTTCAAACCTCGCATCAGACTTTGGCCCGGGCCATCACTGCCTCATTTTACCTTCCCCTATCGCGCCCAGAAAATTCCCCTGAAAACTTTCCAAAAACCCTTTTTTCACCCCCCCCAATTTATACGCCAAAAAAAGCTTTAAAGGGGGTGAGATATTACAATTGTTTTTTTTTAAGACTGTAAGGGCCCGTTCCCCCTTTAAGGAAGCCGTGTCCAGGTGGCGTGCGCCTTTTAAAAGGGGGCGTCCCAGCGGTGTGCCCCGCCATAACCCCGGACATCCCTGGAAGGGCAAGACGTTTTCGGTAGCAAAAGCAAAGCCTGTAAAAACCCCTGCCCCTCAACCAGTTTTTTCAAACATTGTTTTCCCCCTGGAAAGGAAATCGACGCCAAGTGGGTCCCCTCGTCGGCCAAGAGTGTCAAAAAACTTTAAAGCCCTATGTCCCGCTAGAAAAACGGGGGGAACGGGGCCGTGTTTAAAACCCTACAGAAAAGGCAAGAATTTGGGGGAGTTACAAGTCTGTCATATCAAAGTTTTTCACCCAAAACACAACCCCCTCAGAAGATTAGTCTGAATAAAACAAGAAATCTCTCTGAGGGCGATGGTGCAGTGACCTTTCTTCGTCACCCAATTTTGAAACAAAGACGGCCCCGGGGGCCCCAAACGGGTCGCCTTTCTTGCATAGCGGCGCGTCTTTTGGAAATTGTGGACCCTTTGATTTTTTTTTTTGCCCCCTCAAAACCCACGTGGGCATGTGGGGCGACAAACCCCCCGCACGCTATTGCAAAAAATTTATCCCACCATCGTCGTGGGTTAAAAAGACGCGCTAACAGAACAGGGATGTTTATTTCCCCGAACACCTACGGTGGAAACGCACATCAAAAAAACCCGGCTCTTTTTCAAATCTCCCCACTAATTTTTAGTCAAGTTGGTTTGGACTATTTCATGTGGATTTTTGGAATTAAAAAACAATTTTACTAACGCATCCCAAGAGACAATGTTTATTATTATTATTATTATTATTTTTATTATTATTTTAAATTTTATTATTAGCACCGCGTTTACTACCCGTTCGGGTTATACGCACTTACCCCTAATTGTAAAGGTGGGTTAATGAGGTGAAAAAGAAGGACCTACGTTTAACGTGGAAACCGAACCACGGTTTTTGGGGGCCCGGGGATTCCTCACATTCACAAGATGTCTTGTTTAGAGGTGAAGGAAGGGTTTGGAAATCAGATAAATCTGGCCGGGGCCGAGGATTTGAACCCCGGCCGCCAGCACAGAAGTTGACACTTACCACTCCCCCAGGTCCCCCAAAAACCTTTTAAAAAAAACGAAAAACGGAAAATAAGCTTTATTCCCCTAAAAGTGAAGATAAATATTTTGTAAGAAGTAAATTTTAAAGTTTAATAAAAAAATAAAATTTGTAATATCTGGTTTTTATTTACGCAAACCCCTTTTAAACCTTACACGTAGTGTAACCAGATATGAGTCTAGATTTGTCAAACAGTTAAACTTATAAAAACCCCACATGTTTGCCGGTAGATACCAAACAGAAAAAAAATTTTAATTTGACTTTTTTTGAGGATAGCGGGCCCCTTTAAATGAAATTATAAATCATTGTGACGTTTCCACCTGGAAAAAGAGAGGGGCCCCCAATGTGTATTATAAGAGTGTGTCAATGCTACCGTATTCCCCTTTTTCTCTATTTTTTCTTGTCAACCCGCCAAAACCGGCGCCCGGGATAGTCATCAGGGTTTTGGGCAGAGCCCATGACGTCATCGGTTAAAAAACCCCTTTTAAGGGGAGGGTTGCGGGCATCATTCAAAGGGGTGTTTTCGACTTGTCTTGTTTTAAAACGCCATACTTTGGGGCCGGTAAAAGGTCATCAGGGTTTTCGACAAGCATGACGTCCCTTTGGGAAAAAAAATAATTTCAAGTGAAAGGGGTTTCGACATCTTTTAAGGTTTGTGTCTCAAATTGCCCCGACTTGTCTTGACTTGTCCTTTTAAAAACCCCCAACTTTGGGGCCAAGGGTATGAGTCATCAGGGTTGCGACAGAGCGTTTACGTCATCGTTTTTAAAACCCCCTTGCAAGTGAGGGTTTTCGGCATCAATTCCCAAAGGGCGTGTCTCGACTTTTCCCGACTTGTCTTGAAAATTGTTTGTCAACCCCACCGATGGGCCCCGGTAAGAGTCATCAGGGTTTTCGGACCCGCGAGACGTCCCTCGGGAAAAAACCCCTTGCAAACGAAGGGGGTTTCGACAAACAAACCCAAAGGGGGTCTCGACTTGTTTTGACTTTTCAACACGCCGACTGGCACCATTTTGATTTTCAGGGGGGTGTTTGGGGGGAGGGCAGGGGGGAGGGGGAAAACGGAAAAACAAAAAATACTATCTCGATTGGGGCCCGGGCGCCCCTCCAACTACTGATGTTTTGATGCTTTAATACCCTTAAACATCAATCCCTTTTAGTTCGGGTGTTTGGTAATGCATCCTTTTAATCCATCCAAATGCAAACTGCATAGTCCACGGGCCCTATATTTGTTTTGGTTTGTGTTCCTTCACGCTGGAGATTGAAAAGGGATTTTTGTCCCCCATAACGAGTAAAAAAACAAATTTTAAAAGAATTTTTTTTGGGGGATTTTTAACCCCCTGATAAAAAGTCATGGGTTGGAGTTGTTAGAAAATTTTTTTTCTAAAGCCTCGGGCGACTTTATCAAGCTGTTTAATAAAGTTTTATGAACAGCATAATATTTGGATTCCCATCTTGTATAACAGTAACGCTTGAGAGTGGTAGAAAGTTTGTTGGATAATATTTACCACCTTTTGACACTGAAATCAAATAATTTGCTTAGTTCTTGTATTGTTCCAAAAAATGTGATAACATCTGGAGACACTCCAGCAGCGTGAACACCAACCAAGTTCAATGAATGAGCAGCACATGGCATAAAGCGTGCATGGCTGTTAATTAATACTTCCCCACCATATTTGAACCATTATCGCATGTTTTCCCTCGGCAATTAATATCAAGTTCATAGGCCTCTACTTTTGTAGAATCTCTTCAGTTTAACTATCTCCAGTCGTTTTACTAGTTTTTATGAACTCGATGAAACTTTCTTCAATAGAAGAAGCTGAAACTGAAACTGAAACTTTCACGTACCTTATAATCTGGCACATTTGTTCATGATGGACTACATCTGGTGAACAATCAAATGAAATTGAGCTGTTTATCATAATGAGAAACAAACTATAAAATTTATGTGTGATGTTTGGAAGCACTTGTTTATGTTAATATTTGTTTACTACATTAAAAGTTACATAAATAACTGAAATGTCTCGGCTTACAGATACACATTTGTTAATATGAAAGTGAGTTTTTACACAAGATTTAAAGATTGACAATCACATCTATTCTGCAATTAAAATGTGTTAAAGCTATGATAGTAAAATCCACAATTATTGGCCTCGCGTTTATTTGTACTTGAACCTCGAAAAGTCAAGTCGTTGACTGCACAAAACAAAATGCAATAAACAATAATTCTGAGAATGTGCCACCATTTCTATTTTTCTTTTATGATGTTTCTTTTAGGTCAGTATCTATTGTACTGCCTTCTTTAATCCTTTTTTCAAAGATTTTACAAGTAACATAACATTAACGGTCCTATACAGAACTTTCATGCTCTGCAATTTGAGGGTGTAATTTTTTCCAGTCAGAAAATTCTACTTTTGGATTTGCTAAGCATGAATTAGAATGTTTACCAAATAGAATGCAGTGGAAACAGTAAATAGATTTTTCCTCTTCACACTAATTTAGCTCATTTTCTCTACACTTTCTTTGTTTAAAAGTTTTTTTTTATAAAACCAACTTTCCGTAAAATGCCTTTTTTCTACATTAATTGATAAAAGAAAATTATCTGTTTTATTTTGTTATGGCCATGTTAAACTAATGAGCTTCTCACATGGTCATTCAAATCAGATCATTAAAACTTAATTGAATTTTGGTTGGTTCATTTTCCAAATCCTTTTCCTGTACATCTTCATAAGGAGTAAATGTTGGAAAGGATTGGTTAAGATTTGGTATACAACCCTCTGAATGTACAATTACACACATTCTTATTTACTTTGTTAAAGTTTTCATTTTCTAAAAGTGTTGATGGAGTTAGCCTACTTTCAATACCTACCGTGCTGTAGTGGTAGCGCAGTGGTTGAGAGGTCACCTTTTTACCCAACCTAATTTTTGTTAATGCTTGGTTTGGACAATGTTATCGGCCTCATGTTTTTTCCGTTTTCAATATAATTAAAATTTAGCTGAGAACGGTGTGACAGTTATATTTACATTTGATAGCGCCCCTCCAACTTGGTGCCCAGGCGGCTGCCCCCCTCCCCCCTCGCTAAGGCCCTGATTCTCACTGCTGAGCTAGGACCTGCCAGCATTCATTTAAAGCTCCCACTGACGCAGACACCATGATCATCAACTGTGGTTGGAGAGGACACAGACTTAATTTTGTTACTGTTTGTTCTTTCAGACAATACCTCAGATGTAGACTTGCTTGTTACAGGTTCACAAAAGCACCAAAGAAAAATTTTCAGTAGTCAGAAACTTCAGCGGGCTCTAGGAGATGTCACTAGAAATATTCAATTTCTTCGTGAATTAACGGAATGTGATACAGCATCTTCAATGTTCAGGAAAGAAAAAGAGACTGATGCTTTCAATCTTTTGAATAAGTAAAAGAAGATCAGAGAAGAATTGCTTATTTTCAACGAAAGGACATCCTCTGCGACAATATTCTTTGGTAGGAGAACATTTATTATTCATATGCATGGTGGTAACGTCAACGATGACTTAGACAGGACAAGATACAAACTTTACGCTAGCACAATAGCAAGCGGCCGATAACGTCAAGGTGTGACCTGTCAGTCCTACCATCAACATCTGCTGCAGTAAGACAGCACAGCTTGCGGCTTCAGTAACGAAATATTTAACCATAAGTTAAATGTTACAACCCTGATCGTTGCCAATTAGAATCTGCTTCACCAGCCATTTACATAACCGAATTTGTTTTCTTCGCTTCTGACACACTCCCTACACTACATTACTTTCCTAAATATAAGTATTTATACTTAATCTTTAGTGATCCATAACATTTTATGAAATATTTTTCGATCCCATCCCTTATAATAAAGAAAACAGCCTGGGAAAAGATTTGTTTAGCTTTCCACTAGATATAGTGTAACATTAAACTGACTGTACAATGATATAATCATATAAAATGCTCACACCTTCATGTGATAAAGGCTCACTAGATGTTTATGTTGTTTGGGATGTAATAGAGAAGAAATATAATATGTGATAGCATTCTATAAACACTAGCCACCTGATAGCCGCACATTTTGTAAAATGGTGATTCAAAAACTCTGGGGTTTACTTCAAAAGGTTGTAAATTGTTAATACTTTAGATAGTGTGATTTTCTGTATTAGAAAGCTAATAGGGAAAGAGGAGGGTTAGAACCGGGTACCGGGGTGGAAGCGGGTGGCCTTGAATTTGTGCTTGGGGGTGGGGGAATCTAACGGGAGTGGTAGGAATGTCTTCTGTATTACCCGTGTCAGTCACAAAGAGAAGGTTTGTGAAGATAGGACGAGTTTTGTTCAAGTTACAGTTATATTCGTGTTTTTTGTTTAGTTTCATCTTATTTTATGGTTTTTCCTTTATACCTACAACAGAGAAGATATCATTTTTGGCATTTCGTGGTGAGTACAATAGAATGATACTTCTCTTAGCTTTACCCAGATATTATTATTCTCAATTTTGGGTTAGAAATTTCCTGTTGTGAGAGCTTAAAACCAAATTAAGCCTTTGGGCAGACACGGCGGGGTAAAATCGGGTACCCGGTTTTACCCCGCAAGTTCTGCCGGGTACCCGGTTTCACCCTGTGATTATTTGTTACTTTGGTCATTAATGTAATGTTTAAAAGCTAACTTGTTCAAATGAACAGGAACGTTCCTGAAATTAAAGAAATGTTGGTTGCGATAGTTGTTTTATACGAAATAATTTATTTTTGATGTTTTGGTGACAGATTTGTTATGCTTAATAATTATTTCAAGCATACATGTTTTATTTAATTATTTTTATTTCGTTTGTTTCAATTAGTGAAGCTTACAACTATATTATGTATATTATATAAGTTATAAATTGTAATGAACAATACTAAAATTTAAACTATTTTCAGCTAAGTACTCAACATGCCACGAAAATATATTCGTATAAGTAATAGCCAAAATTGGTCCGAGGAGAATATGCGAAAGCAATTGATGAAGTTATTCAAGGAAATATTGAGCTATATAAGAAGGCATCTTTTGCTTATGATTTACCTCCGTCGACTCTTGAAGATCGTGTAAAAAAAAGCCAATTTGGAGCTTCAGTAGAAGTAGCAGATAGAAAAGATTAGGCCGACAAGTTTTTAATATAATTTATATAAATTAAAGTATTTACTTTATTGTACTTCTAGCTTACTAATGTTAAAATATTTTGGTTTTAGGGATGGGAAACTTCAAATGTGTGTTCACCGAGAACCAAGAAAGGGAACTTGTACAGCATATAAAGTTCATGGAGATCCGCTTGTTTGGTCTCACAACGAAAGATGTAAGGCGTCTTGCTTACGAGTTTAGCTGAGAAAAACGGACTCAAACATAATTTCAACCTCGAGGAGAAACTTGCAGGACCTGATTGGCTAAGTTGTTTATGAAACGTCATCCTGATCTGTCACTCAGAAAACCGGAAGCAACTTCAGCTGCACGGGCAATGGGGTTTAATAAAACCGCTGTTTCAAATGTTATGAAATTCTGGCCAGCTGTTTTGAAACCTACAAATTCCAACCAGGACGTATCTATAACGTTGATGAAACGGGACTAACATCTGTGCCTTTTAAACACAGTCTAAAGTTTTGGCCAGAAAGGCAGGAGCAGTTGGTGCTCTGACGTCAGCAGAGCGAGGACAATTGGTAACGGCGGAGCTTTGTTTCTTGGCAGCCGGACATTATGTTCCACCATTATTGATATTCCCAAGAATAAGAATGAAGGAAGAACTTATCGAAGGTGCACCACCAGGGACAATTGCTATAATGCCACCCTAGTGGCTGGATGCAAGCAGAAATATTTTTAGAATGGATGCAGCACTTTATCAGTAACGCAAACCTTCGAAAGACGAACCAGTTCTTCTGTTGCTTGATGGTACATGCAACACACGTCAAAAACTTGGCAGTTATTGACATTGCTCGTGACAATGGATCATAATACTTTGCTTTCCGCCACATTGTACCCAAAAGCTATCAGCCGTTAGACGTAAGCTTTATGGCTCCTCTAAGCACTTTTATGGACAGGAAGTGAAGACATGGCTCCTTAACCATCCAGGAAGAGTGGTAACGCAATATCAGATCGCCAAATTGTTTGGGTTGCTTACATATGAGCAGCAACCATGCAAAATGCGATTTCCGGGTTTCAGAAGACCGGGATTTTATCCACTAAATCCAAATACGTTCGGAGAAGAAGCATTTGCTCCAGCAGACACAACAGAAAGAACTGCTGAAAAAGAGAGTGTAAATCCTGAAACAGATTGTGAGTCTCAACCTGGACCACCTTGTGAGCCTCAACCTGGACAATCAGGTCTTGCAGTAACACCAAAGAAAGTTTCGTATAACTTTAGCGTTTCACCTCAAGATGTAATTTCAATTCCACACTGTGAAAGATCTTTTTCAAACAGAAGAAGAGGCAAAACAACCATCATTACAAGCTCCCCATACAGGAAATGAACTGAGGGAAATGCAGAGAGGCCCTGCAAATAAACAAGTAAAAAGAAAATTGTTGACAAAACCCGGCAATCTGAAGCAAGAAACAAAGTCGACATTCTAGTTCTTCCGATGAGGATAAAAATGAAACACCATGTCTTCTCTGTAAAGAACCTTATTCTTCTACCAACAAGACAGATGAATGGTTTTAGGTGTCTAAAATGTCAAAAATGGGCGCATGAAAGCTGTACCGGATGGGATAAAAACGAGCTGGACGAATTTGTATGTGTCCTATGCCTAAGAAGCAAAAATTATAAGATCCGGTTTTACCCCATGGCGTATCCGGTTATACCCCATAGCTGGGGCAGAACCTTTTTTTTCTTTGTTTCTATATTTGTGGAGGTAGATAAAAAAAAATCCTGAACACAGACATTTGTATAGTCAAATATTGTAAATAAATACTATTGTCCTTCTCTGTACAAAATTTCAGATTAAAATATTAATTTAACTATTTTTTTTATGAATTTTTCCCCTTAGCGTCCCGGTATTATCCCTACTTCCTAGTATGATCTACAAGAATATGCTATAGATATTTAATTATTAGAAACATATAACTAACGGCAGCTAATATTTGACACAAGTGTTGATTATTTCATGTAAGTTTTAAATTTTATCCCATTGTATTGTTATTACAGTTTATATTAAGTAAATTACCTTTCCTATAATTATAAGATGATTAATGCACTTTAAAACAATATCTAACATTAATACACTTACTTTGTAAATAGCTCTAGAGTGGACAATGGACCAGGTGACTGTTAATGATTGATTATCCGGCTGGGTGAACATTGCACTCATATATATTATTAAGAAGTTATTTTGCTGTTCTTTACTGATCTTACGCTAATTTAAACAGAGTATTAAACTTTTTATGTTGATTTAAATCAACAAATTTGGAAATAATTTTGGGGCAATGCAGATTTCATTGAAGTGCGTAAGAAGGTTGGTTGTGATTTTTTGGAATATTTACGTATTGCCAATTGGGAATAATTGTTATCCTTTTGGATGTCAATATTAGGATATGATTAAAGGTGTACTGCCATTGTACTACACTTCACGCATAACGTATAATGAAATTAGATTTAAATCAATTCTATGTGTAACCTTGTTACAACATATAAACATTAAGAGGTTGTCGCACTCACTATCCTGGCCCGTTGACCCATCTCAGTAACAAACTATAACTCCACAACACATCGCGGCATTAGCTAACATTGGACTGAAGCGGCCCGAGGTTAATTTCCCAACTCCTGAGCAAGCCGCGACCACAGAAAAAAAAAAAAGTGACGGGTGCGGACTCACTGCGCTCTGTCAGCCGCGTTTGGCCAACTCCCAGGACTGTTCTTTTGCACGCATCTGGAGACGTGGAGCATGTTATAGTATGTTCCAGACGTGTGATTGCCCCCACCCTCTACTTCTTCCTGTGGTTCCCGCGCCTCAATAGTATGTGGCATAGTTTTAGGTATATAATGATGGTGTGTCTGTGTTGTAGCACATATTACTTGCTGGTTACAAGGTGATCGACATCGCTAGAGGTTTATTTAAACGTTAGGTTATTCAAAATTCCCTTTTGGCTCAAAATGTGCTCTCCTATTCAAAATTATTGTTCTGGACTAGTAATACTTGAAATGTTTTAATTATAGGCACTTCATGGACTTTGTAAATGTTGGGCTCTTAAAGCCATTATTATATTTAATAACTTTGGGCGGTTATTTCAAACTGTGTTCACTTTTATTTCGAATCCCTATGGGGGACTTTTGGATCCTGTGCCTTAATTGAAACTTTCTTATCCGCTTAACGGATGGGTTTATTTTTACCGTTTGGGTACCGACATTTTAGACTGTATTTTAAAACGAATAACGTCGTTACCAGCTCTTATTGTAACATTTTAAGGAATTATATTCATTTTATTAGTTTATTTAGGAACTATTTATCTTTGTTGAAAATGTTTAATGTTTATGAATTGTTAGTAAAAGTGGGGGTCGTGAGCCGTGAGGTTATACCGCAGTATTAGCTTTATTTACTAAATGTTAATTTTTGCAGGCCATTAGATGGCGTAGTTTTCTATATTATGTATGACCTTTGCGAATAGTGTCTGATATCCTGGCCGATAATTTTATCTGGAGCTCTATTTGATAATTAATTTGTTGCTTGGCAGAAAAATTTAAGGTTAATTTGAAGGTCAATTTAGTATAGATTTGTCTAATGTATTTTTGAGTTGTCAGGTATGGGCAAGAGTATTGAATTACATCTGAAATTACCTTCGACAACTTGTTGTCTTCTGAACATGATGCCGTCTGGAATCTGGCTTTTTTCTAAGACTCATCTATCCAGTTATTGCCAATTAAATGAATGTTTGCCTCTAATATTTATATATTTATATTTCCAACTCCTAACGCTATATGTTGTCTTACTCTCTCAATGTGTTGTTTATAATTTGTTATCTGAATAAAATAACTCTCTTGTAACCATCTACGACTTTTATTCCTGAGTGGTGATAAAGGGGGGTGGGGGGTTACATATGCATTGTAAACTATTCACTATACATTGATTATAAACATTATCATTGAAAATAATGTATTTCAACTTATTGCACACTACATGCTATGACTAGCTTTTCAAGTGCCCCCTTTTCAAGGCTTATTTTAGGCCTTTTATTT